>CAUYTI010141789.1:0-11400 GCA_963575145.1 Galago senegalensis | reverse complement strand
AGGTGCCCGCCACAACACCTGGCTATTTTTTTTGGTTGCAGCCGTCATTGTTGTTTGGCGGGTCCGGGCTGGGGATTTGAACCCGCCACCTTAGGTGTACGTGGCTGGCACCTTAGCCAGTTGAGCTATAGGTGCCGAGCCAAAGGAAGCTTTTTCTAAAGGTTGCAAAGTTTCAAGTTAGGCAAGTCTGTGAATCAGAGACAAGTCTCAATGGACTGAGTCCAGTGACCTATTGTGCACATCTGGGGCCTGCCTTCCCTGGCTCTTGGTGTCCCCATTGCACTTTGTCCTATGTCCTCTGCACTCAGGGCTGCTCCCCTGGTCTCTTAAGACTCCAGAGTCAGTGGACCCACACACCCCTCCCTGTCCCAGGCAATGCCTGCCAGAAGACTATAAATCTCTGACTTTTCCTTTGGAAAAAGCAGTTGGAAGCTCATTTTACTTTTCTTTCTGGATCTCAATTTTCTTCTTTCCTTTGAAAGAAGAAAATCCTGAACTAAGAGCCTTAAGTCTCTTGAAGGCAATTTCAACAAAGGTAATGTTCTTTTTCTTAATTAAGTAATCATCTTAAGAACTAATTAAGTAATTTTTAATCTATTTTAGCAGGTCAGGTTGGACAATGCAATGCATTTCCATGCAATGGAAAATGCATGTAGTACTCAGGAAGTGTAAATGCCTCAACCATCATGCTGTTAGCCAAGAACAGAGCTGTAACAATTTTCACTTTTCTAAATTTCAGAGGTGGGAGCACCCTGGGGTGGTCATGTCATGATTGTCCAGCATGGAACACAGCAGAGGCCACCTGTCCTCTCAGCTTTGTGATGCAGAAGTAGGGAAAAGGGACTGAGGGTACAATTGGCACAAGAAGCCCCAAGACCTCTGAGAAGGCTGCAAGGGGCAGAGTCAGGTCCCCGGGCACCTGTGGGCCCTCAACAGTCACCTTTCAGAGATGGGTCAAGCCTGGTGCTGGTGAAAGGAGCTGTGGAGCAAGGGACCAGGGCTGTTGGTCCCTGCTCCACACTGCTGCTTTCCGTGCACTGCTGCTTTCCATGTCCCCTGGCTGGGCTCTTGTGTCCTCTCCCTGGGGCAGCTGAACCACAGGGTCTCGACCCCTTCCACATGCAAACATGGACAGTAATTGTGCAGTTGATGCATACTGTTGCCTTTTAAACAGTGTTGATGGATAGACAAAGATAGAGAGTCAGGAATCAAACCACCTTCGTGTGAAAAAAACTAAAATATTATTCTCTTAGATAAAGCTATTTTAATATTTTACTCATAGTCAAAAAAGTAAACATAAGTTTTTATTGTTGTTGCTTTTTCACTAAGTATGCTCTGAGCTTTGAACAGGTTTTAAACATTCTGTAGCTTTGTTTTGCCTACCATGTTCCAGTGACCCAAAGATAAAATGTATTCATTAGCCTTAAGGTTTGAAAAGTGAGAGGATTTCTTTTTAGAGGAAAGATAAATCTTATCTTTCAAAAATCTTATTTTTAATCAAGAACAAGGCACATAAAATTTTAATTCACTTGACAGGCAATAAGGTACTTCTTACTTTCAGTCTCTATTGGCCAGCTTCATGAGCAGCTTTGCCAGGGAGCATTAGAATGTGCCGCTCCAGTTTGTGAGCTGACCAGAGGCAGATGTGGAGACATCCCTCTGACCTTTACTGTTTCTTTTCTTTTCTTTTTTTTTTTTTTTTTTTGAGACAGAGCCTCAAGCTGTCCCCCTGGGTAGAGTACTGTGACATCACAGCTCACAGCAACCTCCAACTCCTGGGCTCAAGCAAATCTCTTGCCTCTGCCTCCCAAGTAGCTGGGACCACAGGCACCCACCAAAACACCTGGCTATTTTTTTGGTTGCAGCCATCATTGTTTGGCAGGCCCAGGCTGGATTCAAACCCGCCACCTTAGGTGTATGTGGCTGGCACCTTAGCCATTTGAGCCACCCTTACTGTTTCTTAAAAGCAGGAGATGAAATCCCTTGTAAAAGGTGTTTCCTCCCTGTAAAAGAGCATTCTTATCCAGGATTAAAGGTTGAAGCCACAGGAAATTTGTATAAACAAACTGATAAGTTAACACCCTTCTGCTCCTGACCCAAGTGCACCTTGGCCTCATCACTGTCACAACTCTGCTCTTTGTCCAACTCAGCACAGAAGTGGCGGGCTCTAACTTTGTCTTTGGACTGCTGTGTCCTTTGAAGCCTCTTGTGACACACATAACTTGCATTAAATGTTTGTTTAATTATCTGGCCCAAATGGGAGATGGATGGAGCTTTGCCTGTCCACCAGCTATGTTCATACCTTACCCTAAAACTTAATGACTTGAAGCAAACATTCATTAGGTCACAGCTTGTTTGGGTTAGGAATGCAGGAGTGGCTTTGCTGTCCCATGAGACTATACTTAAGTGCTGGTGGCTCCATCCCCTTGGACTTGCTTAGTAGGCTGGCTTGAAAGCTCTGCTCCCAAGTAACTCTGAGATTGCCAACGGCTCCCCCCAGGGTGAGACTCCAAGCCAGAGCCTGACCTCCACTGAGCTAGTCAGAGACTGCAGCCTCCTCCTGAGTGTAGCCAGCTCCATCAGACCCCAGGCTGGGGCTTCCAGGAGTAGCCACCCTGTCCACTGTCCAGCAAAGGGCAGAAGCCAATCCCACCTGAATAGGGGTAGGGGAACTCTTATGAGCTGTGGGTTGGAGGAAGAATTCTCACACCAAGAGTAGCACAGTTTTAGGAAAGAAAGTATTTACTTTCTCAAGAAAAATAGTGAAAGAGAGAAAAAGGAGGGAGTGGCCGTAGTACACGAGGAAAAGCAGCTCAGTGTTTTTAAAGAGTAAAAATGACTTTTTCTCCTCTGCTTCAGCAGACAAAAGAAGTGGCTGTGAAGCCCTGAATTTGCTTATTCCATTTTTTTCCTTTACTCTGTGAGTCCAGGATATCAGAATGTTGTGCCCAGGAGTTCCACAAAGACCACACTGCTAAACAAGTTAAATTTAAAGAGGAGTCCTTTTATTGAGGAGCTGGCTGGCGACTGCCTCAGTGTCCCAACATGGGGTTTCTGAGAGCAGCCCCAAGTGCTTAAGGGTTTGGCTTTTTAAGGCTTGGTCTGTATCCTGGTTGGCACGCAGGCTGTCCAGGTGTATCCGGGTATGGTAGCAAGCATTGTACAGAAACAGAATTTTGTGGTTAGTTAGCCATACATTTTTGTTTTCATATTTTCCTGTATACATCTTAGTTTCAGCCACCTGGTTTTGTTTAAAAATCAGTCCAGAAACTGTTGGTACATCCCCGTCTGTTTCCTAGGGAGTTAGCCAAGTAAGAAATTTGGAGTGAACTGGAAGCAAGAAATTAATTAGTACTTTCTTATCTATCTTGGGAGTGAACTAGACATTTCTTTTCTTTTTTCTTTCTCTCTCTCTCTTTTTTTTTTTTTTTTTGGAAAGTTTGCAGTCCAGAAATTTGCCAGGAGTTAACTGGTATTTTTCCAGTATAGCTGAGGCCTGACATCTTTCTGTCTTAGCCTAGGCCCACTAGACCTAAGAAAAGTCCTTGGGATCTGATTTTGGCGGGAACTGAGGCAGAAACCCCTGGGGGGAGGGGGAAAGGGGATGGGGAGGGTTAGGGTTAGTGTCAGGGCTCTTCAGGCTAAGAAAACAAAGTCTAAGAGGTAACACATTCAGCCATGGTCATGCTGAGTTTTTTCCTCTTTCTTTTTCTTTGTTAGCTAGATTGTGAGGTAAGACCATCCTTCAGCTGCAATGGAGGCATTGTACACAGCATTCTGGGTCTGTTGCCTTGGAGGTTTTATAGGAATTTATCCAGGAAATGAAGTGAATTTCCAGTCTTGTGATTTAGAAAGCCTGTGGATCACAGACACACACAGGGGCTGGTCTTGAAGAGGCTCCCCAGCTGTGGGTGTCCTGTCATCTTTCTGCAGGTCATGGATGGCACAGAGCTGCCAGGAGTGTTGGTGTTTGCACTTGATGGACCCCATGGCATATGCAAGGATCACATTGGAGACCTGCAGAAACATTTCAGTCTAATCACCATGAAAGAGTTTGTGGAAAATAGAGCACAGTTCTGCCAGAAGATCCAAGCTGTGTACATCTGGGGTGGGAAGCCGGCCATTGACAGGGAGCTCTTGCGGAGCCTGCCTTCCCTGAAGATCATTGCCAATGGAGGGGTTGGCGTGAACCACCTGGACCTGCCACTTATTGCTAGCCTTGGTGTGAAGGTGGCCAACACACCGAAAGCTGTCTCTGACCCCACAGCAGACCTGGGGATGGCCTTACTGCTAGCTGCAGCCCGCAGGATCCTTGAAGGTAAAGCACCCATCACAAATGCTGGTTTTCCAAAGATCCAAATGACAAATGTTTAATAATATTCTTGTTAAAATAATTATAAAATATGCAAATATGACTGGGCTCCATGGCTCCTGCCTATAATCGTAGCTCTCTGGGAGGTTTAGTCAGAAGGGTTTCTTGAGTTGACCTGTTTAAGACCAGCCTGAACAAGAATGGGACTCTGTCTCTACTAAAAATAGAAAATTAGTCTGTGTGGTGCTGTGTGGCCGTTGTCCTAGCTGCTGGGAGGCTGGGATGGGAGGGTTGCTTGAGCCCAGGAATTGGAGGAAGCAGTAAGCTATGATAATGCCACTACATTCTAGCCAGGGCAACAGAGACCCTGTCTCAAAAAAAAAAAAAAAAAAAAAAAAATATATATATATATATGTATATATACACACACACAAGTTAAGTCTCTTCAAACTACTGTCTTTTTGTGGTCCTGATTTCTTACTTCATACCTCTGGGACTTTATTTCTCAGGGGAGTGGAGCCCTTCTGGGGACTGGAGCCTCTTAGCACCCAAGCCTCGACCAGGAGCAGTGGCTCCCCCAAAATGTGGGTGTGAGTGACCTCAGCACCACATGGACATGCCTGGGATCAGTCGGGCACATACCTGGGGGTCCTATCACCCACACACTGGACCTCTCTGGAGCCTTCCCAGGAAAGGGGATGTAGTAATTCACAACTGCCATCCTCCTGAAGTGACACCTGCTAGGAAGGTTCCAGAAAAGCAGTCACAGGGGCCAGGCTCATTCTGTGTCTAAGGGAAGACACACACACACACACCAAAACAACTGATTTTAACCAAAAATACTTTCTTAATGTGAAAGATGTTTCTACTTCAAAGCAATCTATCAGGAGGCTCTGGTTTTGCTTTGAGGAAACTGTCATTTGTTGCTGTCCTTCAATCACTCTGGGCCCAAACTGTGTGAACGGTGTTGCCAAAGCACACCCTAACCCCTGCATTTGTCAAAAGCCCTGTGACAGTTGTGAATTTGTTTGTGTTGTGCTACTGCTCATTCCGGACTTGGTGCATTTCAGGCTGTCATCTGGCTGCTGCACCAAGTACAGAGGACTTCTCTGTGAACTGGATGGGCCAGGAGGTGACAGGGGCAACACTGGGGATCATTGGCATGGGCAGTATTGGCTACAAGATCGCTCAAAGGGCCAGAGCGTTTGACATGAAGATTTTGTACCACAATAGGAACCGCAGGTAAATTCAGAGAGTTCCTCTGGAACTGAGTAGAATTTAGGCCAGCACTGCATTTAATAATGCCTGAGCACATTATTCCCCATTTTTCATGAGGCTCCCTGCTTCTTCTCTCCAAGAAGTAGAACTGGTTGTTTAGACAGGGATCCTGATATGTTGATGATTGCTGAGAAATGGGGCTCTGACTTATTTTCACTGAAAGAATTTCACCAGAAAGAAAAGAGATTTCTACATAATGAATTGTTTTTATTTCTAAAGTGATTTTTCTTTTTTAAATCATGAGAGATGTTGTCCTCTGTAAAGGAAAATAAAAACCTTAGGACCTTTCCCTCAACTCCTTATGTAAAAGAGTAGAGTCTAAAGGCTGAGCCATGGGACACCAACTTTCTTGGGAAAAGCATTGCTAGCAAAGTGCAGTAGCCAGGTCCCATGGAAGGTGAAAGCTTGCAGGTGGCCGTAGGGCTGCCTCATCCTCCTCCCTGGACAGGGACAAGCAGGTAGAAGCTTCAGTGTTCTGGAGACCTGAGCGTTGCTCCTGAAACTTCAGTCTGTCCCACAGGCCAGTGCTGGTTATGGGGTCATCCTCCCAGTGGGTGAAGACACTGTGGTTACAGGAGTTCTCTCCCTGTTGGGGTAGAGACTGCTGGTTATGGGGTTCTCTCCACATGGGAGCAGAGACATCCTACCAGCCACACTCATGTAGTTGTTCTTCCCTCTTCAAACTGTTACCCTAATGTTCCTGTTGGTTTCCTAGGCCTCATAGTTGAGCATGATGGCTGTGGTGTCAGGGATGGGCTCCTGCCCCTGGAAAGCAGGATGTTTTTGTCAATAGCCCTGAAATCTCTGCCTCTGTCTGCCCAGGCACTCTGGGCACTGGGATCAGGTGTCCTGATGCCACTGTGAACCTGGGGGTCTCATGGCACAGCACAATCCACATCCACCATATCCTGTACTTTTGCCCCCAAACCAATGTTACCTCGTTCCCATCTCTGAAAGTGGCTGTTCTGTCTCAACCTGGTGTCGCTCTTGGTTCTACATTTCCTTTGTGATGTGTACATCTTAGATGGACAATACCACACCTTCCTAAGAACCGAGCTCAGCCCCTTTGGGCCTCCAACCTACCTCTGCAAACCAGCTGGGTGGCGGCCACTCCCTGCACCTTCCCATAGTGGCTCCCTCTGCCTTAGAGTCAGCTTCTGTGAGACTGCAAGGTGCAGGGTGCTCCCAGGGCTCTTGACTTGTTTGGGATAATGGATTCCTTTGTCAGGATGTTATTAAGTGATAAAAATAAAGTATGTATATTATTTCATATATTGTCAATTATACTGAAATATAGTTTTCCAAATATTAAAAAACATGAACTACAGTATTTGCATGTCCTTATTGTTAACAAGATCCCAGCAGCAAATAACCACCAAACTTACAAAGTTATGGTGAGTACACACGATACTTAGAGACATCTTAAGCAACTGTAATGTGATAGAAAATTAGTTGCGATGCCTGTTGCTGAAATTCATAATTGAATTGCATTTCATTTAGGGGTTAGTGGAGATAAAGATGACTCTTTTCTGCTGAAGCTCATGTTTTCCCCATCTCAGACCCTGGGGTCAGTTGGGAACATTCAAGCTGCATTCTGCCTGAGCTTACACTTGTTCCTCTGTGGAGGTGCAGCCCTGACCTTACTGTGTGCCCCTCTGGCCATGTGGGGGTCCTTGCAGAGCTGAGCGCCCTGCCTGTATTGCTGCCTGTTCCCTCCCTGTGAGGGTGTCTTCTCTACACGAGACTGGCATCTGCCCCTACAGCAATTGCTCTATCAACCTGATTAAATAATGAATAGATTGCTGGTCCTACAAGAAACTTAGAAAAGCTCTCATTGTTCTCTGTAACTAACATTCTTATTTTTTTAATCTATTATTATTTTTCATTAAATCATAACTTTGTACATTAAGGCATTTATGGGGTTCAGTGTACTGCTTTTTTTTAAAATTAAATCATACCAGCTTGGCACCTATAGCTCAACTGGCTAAGGCGCCAGCCACGTACACCTAAGGTGGCGGGTTCGAATCCCCAGCCCGGACCCGCCAAACAACAATGACGGCTGCAACCAAAAAATAGCCGGGCGTTGTGGCCGGCGCCTGTGGTCCCAGATACTTGGGAGGCGGAGGCAGGAGACTCGCTTGAGTCCAGGAGTTGGAGGTTGCTGTGAGCTGTAATGCCACGGCACTCTACCCAGGGGGACAGCTTGAGGCTCTGTCTCAAAAAAAAAAAAAAATTAAATCATACCTGTGTACATCAATGCAATCATGGAGTACAATGTGCCGATTTTAATATTTTCATCAAACTGGTTAACATAGCCTTCACAGCATTTTCTAAGTTATTGTGTTAAGACATTTATATTTTACACCTAGTAAATTTCACATGTACCCTTGTAAGATGCACCATAGGTGTGGTACCACCACTTATGCTCCCTCCACCCATCCTGCTCCCTCCCCTCCTTCTCGGGCTATAATTGGGTTATAGCTTTCATTAAAAAGCTATAAATTGGTTTCATAGTAGGGCTGAGTACATTGGATACTTTTTCTTCCATTCTTGAAATACTTTGCTAAGAAGAATATATTCCAGCTCCATCCATGTAAACATGAAAGAGGTAAAGTCTCCCTTTTAAAGGCTGAATAATATTCCATGGTGTACATATACCACAATTTATTAATCCATTCGTGGGTTGATGGGCATTTGGGCTTCTTCCATGACTTAGCAATTATGAATTGGGTTGCAATAAACATTCTGGTACAAATATCTTATAGTGTGATTTTTGGTCTTCTGGATATATACCTAGTAGAGGAATTGTAGGATTGAATGGTAGGTCTATTCTTAGATCTTTTAAGAGTTCTCCAAACATCTTGCCAAAAGGAATATATTAGTTTGCATTCCCACCAGCAGTGTAGAAGTGTTCCCTTTTCTCCATATCCATGCCAGCATCTCTGGTTTTGGGATATTGTGATGTGACCTAATCTTACTGGAGTTAGATGATATCTCAAACCAGTTTTGATTTGTATTTCTCTGATGATTAAGGATGATGAGCATTTTTTCATATGTCTGTAGGCTGTGCACCTGTCTTCTTCAGAGAAGTTTCTCTTCAAGTCCCTTGCCCAATCTGAGGTGGGAACATTTGTTCTTTTCTTGCTAATACATTTGAGTTCTCTGTGGATTCTGATTATTAAACCTTCAATGGAGACATAACCTGCAAATATCTTCTCCCATTCTGAAGGCTGTCTGCTTGCTTTACTTACTGTGTTCTTGATTGTGCAGAAGCTTTTTAGTTTGATCAGGTCCCAGTTGTGTATTTTTGATGCTGCTTCAATTGCCCAGGGGATCCTCCTCATAAAATATTCACCCAGGCCAATTTCTTCAAGAGTTTTCCCTGTACTCTCTTTTAATATTTTTTAGTTTCATGTCTTAAGTTTAATGACAGTCTATCTTAGGTAATGGTGAAAGGTGTGGGTCCAATTTCAGTCTTCTACATGTTGCCAGCCAGTTCACCCAGCACCATTTGTAAATAGGGAATCTTTTCCCCCTCTGAATGTTTTTAATTGGCTTGTCAAAGACCGAATAACAGTAAATAGCTAGGTTCATCTCTTGGTTCTCTATTCTCTTCCATACATCTTCCTCTGTTTTTGTGCCAATACCATGCTTTTTTGATCACTATCAATTTATAGTATAATCTGAGGTCTGGTAGCTTGATTCTTTCTGCTTTATTTTTATTTCTGAGTAATGTCTTTGCTATTTGAGGTTTTTTCTGATTCCATATAAAATGAAGTATTATTTTTTTGAGATCTTTAAAGTATGACAGTGGAGCTTTAATAGGGATTGTACTAAAATTGTATATTGCTTTGGGTAATATGGACATTTTAAAAATGTTGATTCTTCCCAGCCATGAGCATGGTATGTTTTTTCATTTGTTAACATCTTCAGCTATTTCTTTTCTTAGTTTCAGAGTTCTCTTTATAGAGATCTTTCACATCCTTTGTTAGGTAAACTCCCAAATATTTCATCTTCTTTGGCACTACTTGGAACAGAATAGAGTCTTTGACTGTTTTTTCAGCTTGACTATTGTTGGTATATATAAAGGCTACAGATTTATGAGTATTAATTTTGTAACCTGAGACACTGCTATATTCCTTGATCACTTCTAAGAGTTCTGTAGTAGAATCCCTAGTGTTTTCAAGATATACAATCATTATCATCTGCAAAGAGTGAAAGTTTGATCTCCTCTGACCCTATATGGATACCCTTGATTGCCTTTTCTTGCCTAATTGTGATGGCTAAGACTTCCATTACAATGTTAAAAAGCAGTGGAGACAATGGGCAACCTTGCCTGGTTCCTGATCTGAGTGGAAATGATTTCAATTTAACTCCATTCAGTATGATATTGGCTTTGGGTTTGCTGTAGATGGCCTCTATCAGTTTAAGAAATGTCCCTTTTATGCCAGTTTTCTGAAGTGTTCTGATCATGAAAGTATGCTAGATATTATCAAAAGCTTTTTCTGCATCAACTGAGAGAATCATATGGTTTTAGTTTTTTAATTTGTTTATGTGATGAATTATATTTATAGATTTATGTATACTGAACCAGCCTTGAGACCCTGGGATTAAACCCACTTGGTCATTGTATATAATTTGTTTGATGTGTTGCTGCATTCTGTTTGCTAGGATCTTGTTGAATATTTTTGCATCAATATTCATTAGTGATATTGTTCTATAATTTTCTTTTCTTGTTGGGTCTATTCCTGGTTTGGGGATCAAATTGATGTTTGCTTCATAGAATGTGTTGGGTAATATTCCTTCTTTTTCTATATTTTGGAAAAGGTTGAGTACTATAGGTACTAGTTCCTCTTTGAAGAATTGATAGAATTCTGATGTGAAGCCATATGGTCCCAAGCTTTTCTTTCTAGGGAGATTTTGTATAGTTGATGCTATTTCAGAACTTGATATAGGCCTGTTCAACATTTCCACTTCCTTCTGGCTAAGTCTAGGAAGGTGGCATGCTTCCAATTGGTCTATTTCCTTCAAATTTTCGTATGTCTGAGAATAGAGTTTCTTGTAATATTCATTAAAGATTTTTTGAATTTCTGAGGAGTCTGTTGTTAGTCATCTTTACCAGTTCTTATTGATGAAATTAGAGATTTTACTCTTTTTTTCCTGGTTAGCTTAGCCAAAGGTTTATCTACTTTAATGACCTTCTCAAAAAACAAACTTTTTGATTTATTGATCTGTTGTATAATTCTTTTGTTTTCAATTTCATTTAATTCTGCTCTAATTTTGGTTATTTCTTTTCTTCTGCTGGGTTTGGGATTGGAATGTTCTTCCTTTTCCAGTTGCTTCAGATGTCCCATTAAGTTGTTAACTTCCTCTCTTTCCAGTCTCTTGATGAAGGCTTGCAGTGCTACACATTTCCCTCTTCAGACTGCCTTTGTGGTATCCCAGAGGTTCTGATGATTTGTGTGTCTTCATTATCATTTTGTTCCAAAAAATTTGGTAATTTCCTTCTTAATCTTATCTATGACCCAGCTATCATTCAGCATAAGGTTATTTAGCTTCTATGTTTTTGTATGAGTATGCAGATTCCTGTTGTTACTGAGTTCAACTTTTATTCCATGATGATTCAAGAAGATGCAAGGAATAATTTCTATTCTTTTAAATTTGCTAAGGTTAGACTTGTGGCCTAAGATGTGAGCAATTTTGGAGTATGTTCCATGGGCTGATGAGAAGAATGTATATTCAGTTTTGTTAGGATGAGATGTTCTGCAGATGTCTGTTAAATCCAACTGTGGAATGGTTAAGTTTAAGTC
>CAUYTI010141778.1:0-40565 GCA_963575145.1 Galago senegalensis | reverse complement strand
TGACCAAGTGGGCTTTATCCTAGGGTATCAAGGCTGGTTCAACATATGTAAATCTAAAGGTATAATACATCACATAAACAAATTAAAAAATAAAGACCATATGATTCTCTCAATTGATGCAGAAAAAGCTTTTGATAATATTCAGCATCCATTCATGATTAGAACACTTAAGAAAATTAGTATAGAAGGGACATTTCTCAAATTAATAGAGGACATCTACAGCAAACCCACAGCCAATATCGTATTGACTGGAGTTAAATTGAAATCATTTCCACTCAGATCAGGAACCAGACAAGGTTGCTCATTGTCTCCACTGCTTTTTAACATTGTAATGGAAGACTTAGCCATCACAATTAGGCAAGAAAAGGTGATCAAGGGTATCCATATAGGGTCAGAAGAGATCAAACTTTCACTCTTCACAGATGATATGATTGTATATCTGGAAAACACCAGGCATTCTACTACAAAACTCTTAGAAGTGATCAAGGAATACAGCAGCATCTCAGGTTACAAATTCAACACTCATAAATTGGTAACCTTTATATGTACCAACAATAGTCAAGCTGAAAAAATAGTCAAGGGCTCTATTCCATTCACAGGAGTGCCAAAGAAGAAGAAATATTTGAGACTTTCACTAACAAAGGACATGAAAGATCTCTGTAAAGAGAACTATATAGAAAGATCTCTATAAAGAAAAAAGAAATAGCTGAAGGTGTTAACAAATGGAAAAACATACCATGCTCATGGCTGAGAAGAAACAACATTGTTAAAATGTCCATATTACCCAAAGCAATATACAATTTTAATGCAATTCCTATTAGAGCTCCACTGTCATACATTAAAGAGCTCAAAAAATAATATTTTGTTTTATATGGAATCATAAAACACCTTGAATAGCCAAGACATTACTCAGAAATAAAAACAAAGCAGTAGGAATCACGCTACCAGACCTCAGACTATACTATAAATCGATAGTGATGAAAACAGCATGGTACTGGCACAAAAACAAGAGATGAACCTAGCTACTTACCATCATTTGGTCTTTGACAAGCCAATTAAAAACATTCAGTGGGGAAAAGATTCCCTATTTAACAAACGGTGCTGGGTGAACTGACTGGCAACCTGTAGAAGACTGAAATTGGACCCACACCTCTCACCATTAACTAAGATAGACTCTCACTGGGTTTAAACTTAAGACATGAAACTAGAAAAATACTAGAAAAAAGTACAGGGAAAACTCTTGAAGAAATTGGCCTGGGCGAATGTTTTATGAGGAGGACTCACCGGGCAATTGAAGCAGCATCAAAAATATACTACTGACACCTGATCAAACTAAAAATCTTCTGCACAGCCAAGAACACAGTAAGTAAAGCAAGCAGGCAGCCCTCAGAATGGGAGAAGATATTTGCAGGTTATGTCTCCAACAAACGTTTCATAACCAGAATCCACAGAGAATGCAAATGTATTAGCAAGAAAAGAATAAGTGATCCCATCTCAGGGTGGACAAGGGACTTGAAGAAGACAGGCACACAGCCTACAGACACATGAAAAAATGCTCATCATCCTTAATCATCAGAGAAATGCAAATCAAAACCACTTTGAGATATCCTCTAACCCCAGTAAGATTAGCCCACATCACAAAATCCCAAAACTAGAGATGTTGGGTGTGGATGTGGAGAAAAGGGGACACTTCTACATTGCTGGTGGGAATGCAAACTAATATGTTCCTTTTGGAAAGAGGCTTAGAGAACACTTGGAGATCTAAAAATAGACCTGCCATTCCATCCTACAATTCCTCTACTAGGTATACATATCCAGAAAACCAAAAATCACATTATAACAAAGGTATATGTACCAGAATGTTTACTGTAGCCCAATTCATAATTGCTAAGTCATGGAAGAAGCCCAAGTGCCCATCGACCCATTAATGGATTGATAAATTGTGGTATATTTGATTGATAAACTGTGGAATATTATGCAGCCTAAAAGAAAGATGGAGACTTTACCTTGTCCCCATTTACATGGATGGAGCTGGAACATATTCTTCTTAGCAAAGTATCTCAAGAATGGAAGAAAAAGTATCCAATGTACTTAGCCCCACTATGAAACTAATTTATAGCTTTTATATGGAAGCTATAACCCAATTATAGCCCAAGAATATGGGGAAAGGGAAGAGGGAGGGGAGGGGAGGGGGGAGGTTGGGTGGAGGGAGGGTGATTGGTGGGACCACACCTGTGGTTCATCTTACAAAGGTACATGTGAATCTTTCTAAATGTAGAATATAAATGACTTAACACAATAACCAAGAAAATGACATGAAGGCTATGTTAACCATTTTGATGAAAATATTCATATATAGAACCAGCACATTGTACCCCATGGCTGCATTAATGTACACAGCTATGATTTAATTTTTTTTAAAAAGGAAAGAAATGAGAACCTGCCTTTTTGACAATCCAATGGATGTACACAGTTTGGGGAAATGTCCATTCCTTCTTCATAGGCCCCTGCTTACTTCTCCAGGTGGGCTTAGGTGCCTAGTGATAACCAACTATAATCTTAGCAACCCGAGAGAGGTTGCTCAGTTTGGCTGTGCTGAGGTCACCACAACATACACTGCAGTTCTATGTGCTTTTACGTAAGCCTGATCTCTCCCACCTAATTTCTCATCTAGGAAATACCGATATCCTGCCTTCCCATGATAAGGCTGAGCAACTACTGCAGTCCTCAAACACAATTTTTCTACATGGGTTATCTTGCTTGCTTTTTTCATTGAAGCAGCAAAAAAAAAAAATCCAGGAAAGATGGTTCTATCCCCCTCTGTGTCACTGTGATACGGGCTGATAGGCCCCACTCACCCCAAGGAGGATCATTTCTAACCTGTGAGCGTGCAGGCGTTGTGCCTATTTTCTACCTGGGCGCTTTTCTCCCTGCCAGTGCCTTTCTCCAGAGACCACAACACCCTGCAGACACCAGGAGCTGAAAAACCCAAGTAGTGTTTACTGTGTGCGTTTATTAAAAGGTGTTAACAACTAATTGCTAGCATTAGGCGTTTAAACGCATTGCAAATGGTATGATTACTGTGAACCTAAGGAACGCTTCCCCGCCATAGATTTTTAATAGCTTTTAAAAAAAAAGAATATGGTCCTACAGGAGATGCCAAATTTGTGGTTTCATCCAGTGCAACCGGGAAACAGGATGTGGTTCAGCAGTTGTGAGGTTGCAGTGAGTCAGCGATGGAGACAATTGTTTCCATGGTGACCTCCCCCATTCATTCCGTGTGAGGCCTCCTTATACCCATGAGGATTAATGACATGGCATTAACACTGATAATCATAATGAAGAGAGCTGTCTGAGAGTGGGGCGACCCAACCCTGACATTTGAGAGGACATAGGATGGAGGAATTTAGCCAATAAGTAGAGGAGGAAAATATGGAACTGCAGGGAGAGGAAATCCGTTTCTTCTTTCCCTTATAGGATGGTTTCCCTACCACGTTAGACCCTGCCGCTGACAGGCGTCTCTAGTCTCCCTCTGGGAATTCTCTTCGTGTTATGACAGGGTGAGAGTGGAAATAAATCACCCGCAGAAGTGACTCACTACAGAGCCAGGACTAGAGGCTGGGGAATGAGCACAGGCTTAAACTCTGCTCAAGTGTCTTAACTTTGTTTATTTAAATACCTTCAAATGTTCCTTAGGAAACCCCTCTAGGGAAAATCTTTTTACTTACCTTTCTCTATAGCTTCAAGGCCCTACTCTCGTCCCTTCAAGGAAACAACATTGTTTTCACGTTATGCTAATGGCGACATTTTATTTTAGTGTACAGAGATGTGGGGCATTGCACAAACTGATAAAGTGAAACATTAGGAGCCTCCGATCCTAACTCAGATGTCAGGCTGGGTAAAATTGTAGACACAAAGAAAGATTATTAAACTTTCCCAGGGCAGGAGGCAGAGACTCACAGGCTCACGGGGGATTGTGCCTTGTGATTTAGTTAGTGGCTCGCACAGTTATCCCCTTTATTAAATTTCAAGATCCCATAGAGCAGAAACTTCATCTTATTCATCTCTGGCACCCCCAGCCCCACCCCTAGCACACACAGGGAAAAGTGTACGGGGCCAGCTGGCAGACACACACACACACACAGACCACAGACCTACGATCCTACTTTAAAACTCACACCCCCCATTCCTCCCTCTACTAAATGAGGGGATTTCATCAGCAATGTAAAATCACACAGGAGGCAATTAAGTACTTGTACATGAAGGTGTAGAAAGTCCACGGAGCCAAATTCTAATGGTTTTTAAAACTATGTTACAGTGCTCTGCTTCTTTAAATGTTCAGACATGTGGATTTGACACAAATACATTAAAGCTGGAGAGGAAATAAATGGAAAAAATGTGTAAAAAAAAATCAAGAGATTCTCAAAGCAGCTGGACTGTTCGGATTGATTAAATGATACCTGCAGAATGCTGATGGCTGGACCTGCTGTGGCATTTATTAATCCATCAAATATTTATTGAGCACCTATTTTAATAGCTATTTGCTCGGTGCCAAGCACTGTCCCGGTGCTAATGCGTATTAACTTATTTAAGCTCTTCTAAAAGGTACACACTAGTATTAAAATACAAATTTTTCAGGAAAGCCAATTGCAGGAGCAGTCATTTAAGTAGCTTGCCTAAATAAATGCCCATTAGCAGGAGGGAAGTGGAGCTGTAAGTTTCAACAAGCCGTCTGGCTCCCACTCACAAGCAGGTAACCACCGTATGATAACACCCGTCCCGGGGACAGGAAAACAATCAAAGTCCACATGCCAGGTCTTTGCTTTCATAAAGCTCAGCATTCGAAGGGAAGACAAGGCTGAAACAACTGATGACAATCACAAGGGGCAAATGCTTCAAGAGCCCAGGAAGCACTCTAGAGACAAGTCAGCACCAGTCACCCTGACCTAAAAACTATGAAGATGGTCGTAAAGAGGAAAAGTTGTAGATGAAAAGGACTTGCCCCTTAGCTACTGATCTGTTTTCTGATGGTCTTGGGTGAGAGGCATGAGTGGCTTGGCCAAGTCATATCCAGGAGAGGAAGGCTTTCCACAGGGTTCCTAAAGTCAGCTGATGAACTTCGAGAGACATGCCTTTGGGAAGCGTGTTCTGTGGCAGGGAGTTAGTGTCTGACTGGTGAGGCACTTTTATCCTGCAGGGAAACAGTTAGCATAGTGTATTGGGAGGGACAGTGTCTCTGTGAAGCCAAACGTAGAGGTGGGCACTTTAGAGAACAGCGTAGTCCATAAAGGACCCTGACAGCCTCTGCTAGGGTTAGAGGGAAGGCCCTGGATGTAGAAACTTTGGGGAGCCAGGCACCTGCTAAAAATGTCCCTCCAAAAGTCGATGTAAATCTTGGTCATTTATTAAACATTTTTATTCATCATCAGAATAGTTAATACCCACCGAGTACTTTCTATTTACCTATCTCTATGGTAAGACTAGTAGGGGGGGGGAGTGTTACTGTTATTATTATCCTGATCAAAGTTAAGACAAGGCAGAGCTGGGGCAGGAGCCAAAAGCCAACTTACTCCAAAGCCAGTTCTTACAGTAACTGTGGCTTGTCTCCAGAGTTCTTGCTGGTGTTTGCAAATGAAGCAAGTTGATACCAGTTCACAAGCAGGAACTAGTGACTCATTGGATCTGAATGGAGAGCTTGACCCAGGATTATCACACAACCCCCAGCAGTAATTTGTCACTTCACGCCACCGACGCCTGCGTATACAGGGTGCTAGTTAAATCTATGGGTACCCACTGGGGAAAAAAAGTAACATTTTTTCTCACCTCAAAGTTTTTATGAATTTTGGCTTACAAATAAAGCTCTTTTTGTACTAAAAAGTATTGACTGATTAGTTGCTTTGAGTCAATAAAAATTATGGCAAGATATTTAGGGGTAGGGCAGAGTAGAGGTCAGGAGAAGGCCTAAAACTGAAAAGAAACACATTTTTTAATGTCGGGGAAAAGGATAAACTGAAGAATCAAGAGGACGGACATAAGTTGCAAGTCAATAGATACAGAGGCCCCGGCAACAGCTTACAGATGATGACCAGAAACATAAGGGGGAAATCAAAACATGTCATCAGAGAGGCCAGGGGGCCAAAGAGATGGGTAGGGGAGAAGAGACAAGGCAGGCTCTGTCTGACCCACCGCCAGGACCAGACGCTGGGCTGCACACAGCCTGCTCTCATGCCCCAACTTCTTTTCTTATATAAAAACAAATATGAGGGTACAAGTCATATAAATTGCTTTTTACCATCTGAGTCAGAGTTATAAGTGTACCCCTCACCCAGACTGTGAGCACTGTACCCGGTAGGTGTGTATTCACCCACTCCTCACCCCCACCCATCTATTTGAATTTGATGTGTGTTATTTCCATAAGTACGCGTGTTAATCAATTAGTTCCAATGTAATAGTGAGTACATGTGGGGTTTGTTTTTCCAGTCTTGTGATACTTCCCTTAGAAGAATGGTCTCCAGTAAGAAAGGCTTTTATCAAAAAGTCCCTACAAACAGTGGGGGTGTTAATGCAGAGAGACAAGGGCACTCAGAGGATGAGGCTGTTAGTGAGACTGCAAATTAGCACAGTCTTTGCAGAGAACACTCTGGGGATTCCTCAAAGAACTAAAATAGACCCACCATTCAATCCAGCACCCCCATTGCTGGGTATTTACCCAAAGGGGAAAAAGACAGTTTATCAAAACAACAGCCACCCTTGAATGCTTATAGCAGCACAATTCACAATTGTGAAGATATAGAAACACCCCAGTGTCCGTCCATACATGAGAGGATTAACAAAACAGTGTATGGGTACACCATGGAGTACTACTCAGCCATGAAAAACCGGTGAACCGATACCTTTCCTTAGCAACCTGGACTGAACCGGAGACCATTCTTCTAAGGAAAGTATCACAGAAGTGGAAAAACAAGCCCCTATTTCTCTCTTTGTTTTTAGACAGTAACATATTAACTTACTAAGAAATTGTAATAATTCCAAAATGTTAACACACTTTTGTTTCTACTCTGTGCTTTCCATATTTTCTACAACCAGGTAAATCAAATTTTCACCCATCTTCACACTCCACAATCTTCTCTGAGGATATTTGGTCCCACTGCCTGGTGTAATAATGATGTTTACAATAATAACACAGAGTTATCTTATAACATTAAATTATACCCAATATTTTCTATATAGAGAGAAGGAAAAAACTGTGTCTTAAAAACATGGATTTGATTAGTCTGTTTTCTGGGCTTTTATTTCTTTTTGTTTTTAAGGGCAGATTAATATGAAGGTACAAATGATTACACTGTTTGTGTTTCTAAGGGAAAGTTCAAGTTGTAATTGAGCCCCTCATCCAGGGGGTGTGCTATACCTCTTACATCACGCACATTAGGTGGGAGCTCACCGATCCCCTCTCTCCTCCCTCTTTCTTCCTCCCTTTCCCCTTCAATATACTTGTGTTTTTCTCTGATATGGGTGTGTAGCTATTTTTCTATTGGTTTCATATTAGTATTGAGTACACTGGATATTTGCTTTTCCATTCTTGTGATACTTTACTAAGAAGAATGTGCCTCAGGTAAATACAAAAGACGTAAAGTCTCCTTATTTTTATAGCTGAATAGTACTCCATGGTATACATATACCACAGTTTATTAATCCATTCATGGGTTGGTGGGTACATGGGTTGCTTCCTTGCTTCCTCATCTTGGCAGTTGTGAATTGAGCTGCAATAAACAGTCTAGTACAAATGTCCTTCTAATAAAATGATTTTTTTATCCTTCTGGGTAGACACCTAGTGATGGAATTGCAGGATCAAATGGAAAGTCTACTTTTAGTTCTTGAAGATTCTCCATACTTCTTTCCATGGAGGCTGAATTAGTTTGCAGTCCCACCAACAGTGTCAAAGTGTCCTTCCTCTCCACGTCCACACCAGCATTCACAGCTTTGAGATTTCATGCTGTGGGCCATTCTCACTGGGGTTAGGTGATATCTCAGAATATTTTTTATTTGGATTGCTCTGATGATTAGGGATGGTGAGCACTTTTTCGTGTGTTTTTTGGCTGTTCGTCTGTCTTCTTCAGAGAAGTTTCTGGTTCAAGTCTCTTGCCCACTTAGAAATGCCATTGTTTGCCCTTTCTTGTTGATTAATTTGCATTCTGCATAGATTCTAGTTATCAGCCCTTTCACATATTCATAGCATGAAAATATCTCCTCTCACTTGGAAAGCTTTCTGTTTACTTCAGTTGTTGTATCCTCAGCTGTGCAGAACTTGTTCTTGATCGTGTCCCGTTTATTTATTTTTGGTGTTGCTGCAATTGCCAAGGGGCTTTTCTTTATAAATTCTTTTCCCAAGCAATAGGCCCTACTTCTTGAGTCCCCCAGTCCACACAGCTGGGCGTGAATTAGCCTGGGTAGAGTCACCTTTGAGATAAAAGCAGAAGGAAGTAACCAGGAGCGAAACAGGCGAGGAAAGGAGATGCTGCAGCTGAGTTCCCCAATATTGCGAAGACAGGATGCCAAAGTGGTCTTGCATCTTTTGCAAGTCCACCTGAAGTGGCTAAAGTATTTTAGAGGAAAATACCTTTCATTTTTAGGAAATAAATGGCTGGGGAAAAAACATTCTTAAAACACTTTAGGACCAAAAGAGACTCATTTGCAAGCCCAAAACTGTAAAGCTTCCTCGGACTTTCCACCTCCATCTGTAGCTCCCAGAGCACTGGCTGTCTGCGTTGGCTCCTGACAATCACTGGTTTCGTGCTCCTCAGACACAGCAAAACAAGGCATAGCTGGTCATTATGGGAAGTACATATCGCCCCAGACATCTGTGCTCAAAAATACACTATGCATGCCCTAAACTGTCCCTGTATATTTGATAACTATTTCTTTGCGGCTTCTCTGTTAGTCTATCTTTTATCACAGTGCTAAATATCAGGAAAGGGAATTATAATACCTTTTATAAAATATGGCAGCACTTAAATATATTTTCAATTGCAGGCATGAGTCTATTTATCTATATCATTTCCTTTTTCAAATATATGTTTAAGATATTGTTGTTTTACTCAAATAAGACACTTACTATTTGAAAATCTATATTTAAGTGACTTTCTGGGAGAGCTCTTGGCAACGAACCAGTTGGCTAATAGTGTGGAGTAAAAGGTAACTTTCTTCTTTTAATAGGAGGAAGTATTTTCAATACCTGTCGTAAATTGAGTGTTACTTCTGGGAGTTATGAAGCAAGAATTCCCTTCCCTGTGTGCAGGTCTCTAATGATAGGCTACTGCCCCCTGGTCTCAGGGCTTCTGCTGGCAGGTTTATTAGGATTTGATGGATTGTCTTTTGTCCTTTTGGCTCCTGTCACTGTCTTTGCTTTCCCACCCTCTTCGCGGTATCTCCTGGGCTCTGGAAACTCTTTGTTGGTTGCTTTTTCCCCTTTGTACAAAATGTTTTCAGCATTTCAAAAGGCCTCCCCAGTGACTGGAATCTGAAGAAAGCTGCAGGGTCAGAGCTCAGCGGAAAGCTTAGAATGACAGTGAAATCCCTAAACAGGGACTATTCGTTCTGAATAGGGAAACCTAAAAATAAAAGCTGTCTGCAGCTGGGACCGTGTGCCAAGACAACTATCACTGAATTGCAGAGGAAATCAAAAACATAAATAAAAAAAACAGCCACCTTGCTAGAAAGGACTCAGGTGTTAAATGGGTGCCAGGGTGGAGACGTGGACAAGGCCAACTCCGCAGTCCCTGGTCTATCACCCGCAGATAGTTGGATGTGGTAGAAGTTTGGTTCATCCAAGAAAGGTCATCCCCGAACGCAAATGTGAGGCTGCCGCACGAAGCTCCAAGTCAGCCCAACTCCCACCCAGCGGGGGGATTCCAGGCTCCTAGGCGCTGCTTGTGGCTTTTCCTCTTTCTATATGTACAAGGACCTTCGGTTATCTACTAGCAGGGTTTTCTGCCAGCGTGTCATTTTTGTTTGTTTGTTATTTATTTGTTTTTAGAAAACACAGCGTTAAGAATAGTAGTCACCATTTACACAGCACTTTTTCTGCTCAATGTCATGACAGCCATGGGAAGCTCAGAAACTAAAACTAAAGCTCAGAAATGGCTCAGCGCCTGTAGCTCAGCAGCTAGGGCGCCAGCCACATACACCGGAGCTGGCGGGTTTGAATCCTACCAGGGCCTGCCAAACAACAATGACAACTATAACCAAAAAGAACAATAGCCAGGCATTGTGGCAGGCACCTTTAGTCAACACTACTTGGGAGTCTGAGGCAAGAGAATCGCTTAAGCCCAAGAGTTTGAAGGTGCTGTTAGCTATGATGTCATAGCACTCTACCGAAGTTGACAAAGTGAGGCTCTGTCTCAAAAACAAAAACAAAAACAAGAAACCATGCATTGCTGAAGCTGGAATTCCAGTTGCAGGCTATCAGCTGAACCAAAGTCTATGCTCTGAACCATCATACATGCACTACACTATTCTTTGAACATATAATCTTTTTAAATCCTAGTTTCGTAAAACAAAAGACCTAAATGATCACATTTTTTGTAGCTAAAGACCTGTTACTTAACCTAATATGTTTAACCACTTTCTATAAAGTTTTTTGCCTGAAGGAGACTGGCAGCATTACTATTTATAGTTTTCCTGCTAATTAACCTTTAACTATTTGTATAGCACCTAAGAAATAACACTGCTCACATGTAAAGAAAACAGATCAGGGAAATATGCACCTAGTGCGTCTTCTGAATAGTCAGTCTGATTCCCAGTTTTCCCCCTCCAGCTCCCACTCTTTCCTGGACCACAACTTCACATCATCCTGCTATTTGCTCCTCTGATCCCACTCCACCTGCTGCTTCAGTGTATTTTGAGGTCTGGTTTTTTAGCCCCTCCCTCTTAATGCTGTCTCTCATTCTCTCTTCTTTTTTTTTTTTTAATTAAATCATAACCGTGTACATTAATGCAATCATGGGGTACAATGTGCTGGTTTTATATACAATCTGAAAATTTTTCATCAAACTAGTTAACATAGCCTTCACGGCACCCTCTTAGTTATTGTGTTAAGACATTTATATTCTACACCTAGTAAATTTCACATGTTCTCTTCTATGATGCACCGTAGGTGTGGTCCCACCCACCCACCCTCCCTACACCCATCCTCTCCTTCCCCCTCCCTCCCTCTCAACTGTACCCATATTCTTGGACTATAATTGGGCTATAGCTTTCATATGAAAGCTATAAATTAGTTTCATAGTAGGACTGAGTACATTGGGTGCTTTTTCTTCCATTCTTGAGATACTTTGCCAAGAAGAATATATTCCAGCACCATCCGTGTAAACCTGAAGGAGGTAAAGTCGCCATCTTTCTTTAAGGCTGCTTGTGGTATATGCACACCTGACTTTCATTCCTGCAATGTTTCTTTCTCTTTTCTGTTCAGTTTACAGCACACCCGGGTTATTACTTGTTTGCACCCACTAGACAAATCTCAAATCTAAATTTAGTATTTACACGCAGGCTGCTGAAAAAAAACTTGAGAAAAAAACAAACAAACACAGAAATGCGAGGTTAAAGCTGCTAAAAACTTATGTTTACCTCTTTGGCAGTCCCGTCCACACCACTTGGCAATTCACTGTGTCCCTCCTTCAGCTCCCACAGCTGTGAGACACAAATGTCATTTCAACTCTTCACTAAAGTTGGCGATTCTCTTTATCCTCTCTATGTCCGTGTGCTTTGTATGGAGGAAAATGAGGCTGTCTGTAGCACATTAGGCTGGAGGTCACTTCTGTCCATATGGGATGTCACTTCCTTTCTACCAGTGTCAGTGAAAAGCACCCCTTCTAATACTTTCTATTTGGTCACCCACTTTCTGGCTTTTCCTCAGAGTGTAGCACTTTCCTTACTTCTCTTAATTTATCAGGAAAGAAAATCTCTCCAAATTAGATTCTTTTCCAATGGCCTTTCTGCTTTCTCCTTCCTGTTTTTGTGAAGGACAGCCTTCACTGATCATCTTCATGTCCTTACCCACCTCCGTACACTCCATTCATCTTAAATATCATGTTTAAATTTCATTAGAGTATAATGCATCTACCTATTTTAAAAAATACCCTGAAGGATAATTTCCAGACATACCTCCACCTCCTCCCCAATACCGCGGCTCTGGGGCCCCCTTTTAACTCTTTCTATGAGCTGAACACTGTCATTTTAATAATTCTCCTCGCCAATGAATGTATTTTCGATAGAGTAGATTCTCCAGTTTCTCATAAAGGGAATATGTTTTCTAAGTTTTCATATCTGAAAAGGCTGCTATTCTGCTCTCACATTTATTCACATTAATAGGTGATCTGGCTGATAGCAGTGGCTCATGCCTGTAATCCCAGCACTGGTGGAGATCGGGGCAGGTTGATCACCTGAGATCATAGGTTCAAGGCCAGCCTGAGCCAGAACAAGATTCTGTCTCTAAAAATGGCCAGGCATTGTAGTGGGCACCTGTCTTCCCAGCTACTTGGAAGGTTGAGGCAAGAGGCTCACCTGAGCCAAGAGTTTGCGATTGCTGTGAGCTATGATGCCAGGGCAGTCTACAAGGGCAACAAAGTGAGATTTTGTTTCAAAAAAAAAATTAGGTGATCTGGGTATGTATTCTGGGGTGAACAGGAGATTTGCTCTGAAATTTGAAGGTACGACTCCATTATCTCTTATACCTGATGTAAACATTGAGAATTTCAGTGACATTCCAATTATTGTTCATTTTTAAAACAATGATGAACAATGGTGAATTTTTAACTTGGGGATTTAAATATGATTTGCAACAGCAGAGAGAATCTTTACCTGAATCATCTGAGAATAAGTAGCAACCTAGACCCTCAACACCCTATTTACTTCACTAACAGGGTGTCCAACCTATGGTCCACAAGGCCCAGGTTGATTTTCTATGGACTCTTTTTCTTATCTGTGGTGTTAGATTAAGGTGACCAGATTTTAACATTGGTAAAGCAGGACACCATTGGGGGGGAGCTATTGGCTGAGCTGTTTATGGTTAGGGACCCCGGTGGGGGGCTACTTGTTTGTTCCGGACAGTTTGGCTCCTTCTAAGCTAATTGTCCTTTCCTAGAAGCAAGGGAGGGAGCCAGTATCCTTCTGATACCAATTCCACCTGGGAGACCTTGCCCAGGAGGGGAGTAGGGAGTTTACATTAGCCTTTTCATTTCCAAATGAAGTTATATTAACCTCTTCATTCCCAAACGGAGTTACATTAACCTTTTTAGCAGCTGAAATATTCCCTTCCCATTCTCCTGCCCTTCCCTAGCTTGTTGTGCATTCTTTCCAAAAATCAGGACTTTATTAAAACACTGTGGAACGTGGGACAAATTGTTAAAAATCAGGACTGGCCCACCAAAAGCAGGACATCTGGTCACCACCATGATGGTATATACGGAACTTGTTCTTTGCTGATCAGCTTTCCTTAGGATTGGTGTGTTTAATCTGTGGCCCAAGGTGATTCTTCTTCTAATGTGCAACAGAGAAAAAAAAGGTTGGATATCCCTGTGTGTTTACTTCCTGTAAACAAAGACATTTAATATTTTCCTGCATAAATGAAAGGCAGCCATCAAAATCAGAAAATTAACATTGATGCAATACTATCATTCAACTTATTAAACTATTGGATCCTATTCAAATTTGGCCAGTTGTCCCAAGTGTATTGATATTTAAAGGATTGGGCTCAGAACTACCCCAATAAGCTTCTTTGGTCCCCCTCAGTCTGCAGCAACCCTCCAGTTTTTCCTTGACTTCTATAACATTGACACTTCTGTAGAGGACAAGGCCATCATTTTGTGGGACTTCCCTCAGTTTGGGTTGTCGGATGGTTCTTCCTGATTACGTTTAGGACACACATTTCTGGCAGGATTATCCCAGAAGTGATGCCATAACCTCAGTGTTTCGTGATATTTTTCTCATGCATTGCAGACTTTTTCCATTCTTTCCATATTAGACCTTCCTGTGTCATTACATATAAAGGGGATCTCACCTAGCCAGTATGTAGTTGGGTGCTCCATTCTTTATCGAGTCAGATATCCTTGCCTATTGATTGGAATATTGAAATCATTTAAATTAGTGTAGTTCATGATATAGTTGCATTTAAGTCTACAATTATGTTATTTTATAACACTTTGAATAAAATGTAAGAACTTTGCAAAATAAGAATTCCATTTATTTACCCTGTCATTTTTGCTACTGTTGTTATCTATTTGTCTCATCTGTCCTTTGTGCCTTTTTTGCTCTTTTGCATATTTCAGATTATATGAGTATATTTTTAGTATTCCATTTCCTCTCCACTGTTGATTTACTAGCTCTATTTGTATGTTTTGTACTTTATTAGATTCGCAATTGCCCACAATACGCATTTTTAACTTTTCATAATATTCTTAAGTTATTTTTATTTTTGTTTACTCATTCTTTTAGACATGAGGTTCTCACTTTGTCACCCAGGTTGGAGTGTAGTGGTGCTGTCACAGGTCACTACAGCCTCAAGCTCCTGGGCACAGCGATCCTACCACCTCAGCCTCCCAGGTAAATTAATAAAGTATTTAAATAATTTTTTATAATTAATTATTTTTTATTAAATCATAACTTTGTACATTGATGCCTTTATGAGGTTCAGGGTACTGCCTCTATATACAATGTAAAATGTTTACATTGAACCACATAACACATCATCACAATGATACTCATTTCTTAAGAGTTTTGAAATGTACCATTGCATCATGCACATTAGGTGATTTAAATAATGTATTCACCATTGAAACTCTGTATGTTTTGTATACCATGTGAGGACACTACAACTATAAACTTATGCCTCCTCTCACTTGGTACTATTGACATCAATATTATTTGACTGGGTTCTTGTAAGTTTTGAATATCCCAGACCTTTCTAGACATTTTATTTATTTTTAACATACATACGATGTGGCTAGAGAGGATACTCAGCAGTATAACAATCTTCTGAAATGTATTTAAACATATTTTAGTGCTTAGCATATGAATTATATTGGCGAATTTATTTAAGTGCACGTAAAAAGGTCTATTCCGCAGTTGTAGGATATAGTCTCTTGAAGTCAGTTAGTTCACGATAACTGATATTGCTCTGATGTTTTATATAGTTACTGATTTTTGTATCTATTTGCTCCACCTTAATGAGAGAAAAATGATATGATCATGGAAGTGATCTGTTTCTCTTTTCAGTTCCATCAGGTTTTGTACAATTAAATTCAAAACTCTATTAACGGGCATATACACTTGTGTAATTGCATTTTCTTAAGGAATCAGAAGTTTATCATTATTATGTAATATTTCCCTTTAACATTCAATAATATTCTTTGAGTTGAAGACCATCCATCTGGTGTTAATCCAGTCATTCAGTATCTCCTATGCTCACTGACTCCATGGTATAATCTTTTCCATTGTTTTGCTTCAATCAACTGTATTTTTTTAATGAAAACTTTTCTCTTATAGGCAGGATATAATTGGGCCATACATTTTAATCAAAGCTAAGAATCTGTGTCTTTTAATAGGACTTAAGCCCAACATAATTGATAATTATATTTGGTATAAATGGATTATTCCTTCCTATTAAAAGACAGAAATTCTTAGCCTGCATTTTTAAAAAAGCAAGATTCAGCTATAATTTGCTATTTGTTTTCTATTTGTCTCATCTGTATTTTCGTTCCTGTCTTTACTGCCTTCTTTTAGGTTAACTGCGTTTTTTAATATTCCTTTAAATTCCTCTATTGGCTTTTAAAATATGCATCTTTACGTTATTTTTAATGCATGTTGAAGGGATTACAACTTTCATCGCTGTCACAAGCTACTAATAGTTGATTTTATAACACTTTGAATAAAATGTAAGGACTTTGCAAAATAAGAATTCCATTTATTTACCCAGTCATTTTTGCTACTGTTTTCAAATATATCTACAAATCTATTCTCAATCAGATGGCTTATTTGTATTTTGTCATATGGCTTTTAAGGAACTTAATTGAATATAATTTTATATTTATCCACCTATTTACCAAGAATTGGTGAGATGATGCTTTGGACCTGTGTTTAGTTTCTCATATTTTCAAAATTCTGGTGTTCACCCTTAAAAAAAAAAAAAAAGGCTAGTCCAGTGAAGCAGGAGGGATAAAGAACAAAGAAATCTGTGATCAATTAGTTGTAATCGATCGTTGTGATCAATTAGTTGTAAACACAGCTTCACTCAGACCAGCCTTGCCCGGCTTCCTGTCTCCGCATGAAGAAAAGCTACTTCCCTCCCTCTCTTCCACACTTCTGATCTCACTCCACCTTAGTGAAGACTTTGTTAGCAAGTAGCAGACATTAGATTCTAAAATGTTTTATTTCTATTTCTTCGAATATCCAGTGTGTTCTCCATAAGAGAAATATATATATGTGCATCTTATTATTTTTCTGGCTTAACTTCACTAACTCTCTTCCTGATCCATATTCTGCGGTTGGAAGTCTCAACCCTCTTGGTATTGTCCATTCATCAGTCTCTGCCTCTCCCTCTCCTTCTGAGTTAGGCAGACTGTGCTATTTGTCAGTTTCCCCGATTTCATCCTGCAGTTTCCTGCCCTGTATTTTTCTTCCGGTTCTCCTTCTGGAGGGAGAACACTTGTCTGGCAAAAAACACCTTTGAACACTCAGCTCAAGCACCATCTGCACCTACGAGCCTTCTGGTTCACCATCCACCTCCCAGATGATAAAAATCCCACCTTCCCGGGGCCTTCCTGTATATTTACTGCCATTGTTCCCTTAACATTTAAATGCACTTGTGTGTTTACCTGACTGTTATAAACATTTTTAGATCATAGAACACAGCTCTTTCCCCTTCTTACTCCATGTTTCCAGCTCAGTGCCAACACAGGAAGAAACTGAATGAACAAGTGACTGATTGAACATGTGAAGGGACAAAGCGATGCAGAATTTTGTAATATTAAGCTGTAGCAGGTTATTTTAAGATGGTAAATGTTCTAATTGGGAAGCAATATCTTAGACTCAGGAAGTTCAACTGAGATAAAAATGTAAAGATTACATGAAGACAGCAACATTAGACAAAAGATCCTGAGATTTCTGAATATAAATTGTGTACATATTTTTCCTATTTTTCTTAGGAAGCACAGGTTGGCATGCAATTTGTAGGTGCCCAGCATAGGATTCTCAGAGACATTTGACCAGGCAGAAGAGGCCAGAATGAGCGAGTTCAAGGAAAGAAGTATCTTCTCTGGACAGATAAAATGCAAATGTGCCGGATCATTTCAGGAACTGATAGGAAAGAAGATTTAAATTCCTAAAAAATTTCAGTCCGAGGCAGAGGGAAAAAATAGTCTTTTTTTAAAAAGTCAGGGTTTTAATGATGAATAATTTTGGCCAATTAAAGTTTAGACTAATTGCTATGGTGATTTTGGGAAAGAATGAAGCTAATGAGTTTCTGAATGTCAACTGCAATTTTTGAGTACTTTCAATTTGCAATCTTTTTATCTAATGGAAAAAGCATTGAAGACTCACTCTGAATGTATTCAAACTACACTTTGGTTTTTACAGCTGTATTTTAGTATAGGAATTATGTTTTACTATAATAGTCACTCATTTTTTGGAAGTAAAATCTTAGAAAGTCTCCTTTAGGAGTGTCAAATTATACTCTCTTAGTTTCCAAAAATAAGTCTGCTCAATGTTATACAGGCTAAGAATCCGGCCTGATAAACCAATTCTCCAAGTCTAGAGGAAAATTGTTGACAGATTGCTTGACCTAGGAAATCATTCAGATAATTCTGCTAGGAACATTGGTCCTGCCATTTCTCAGAAATAAATTTTTGACTCATATCAATTTTCACTAAAAGAAACTTTGAGGACAATCCCTACGGATTTTGAATTCACCGTGGTTTGAATGTTTATTTCCATCACATAGAAGGTGGCCCTTCCTTCTCTTTCGTACTTTTGTAGAAGCAAGTAGGGAAAATAATAAGAGTGATTGTCTGTCTTCTCCTTCTTGCTTTTCCAGATTTTAATTACAGTAAGTGTAAAAATACAGCACAACTACCTCTACATTTAAATCTGCTTCAGCCTAGACATTGACCTGAAGATCAGTAGTTGGAAACCCCACGTAAACCTTCTGCATACATAAGTAACTGGTGCCGATCTTCACACCTTGGGACTCTGCTTTTCATTTGCTAGTATTGCTATCTGCAGAGAAAGGCGTAAAATGACACTGCAAAGCTTGTGCACCGATCACACTCCCCTCATCCTACACAGGGAAAAAGTAATGCGCTGATTCTCCTCATTTGCTTCTCTATACTTTTCTCTCTTGATTTTTTAACACCAAGATAATATTTGACATCGGGGGAAAATGCACCAAAGAAATAATATGAAAAGTCAAAAAAAAGTGATTTTCTACGTGTGCATTTTAGATTTACATTTGCCAATTCCTTCAAGCCCACAAAACTCAGAGACACAAAGATTACCTCCTCCTACGAGTATATTATTTTCCCTTTAGTTATGGGAATGGCAGACGGCATGAAAACAAGCATAAAAAATAACGTATTTGTGATGTTTTTATATGCGGTTAATGATTTACTAGTCCAACGTTTACTAAATCCAGCAAGGAGATAGGAAGATACCTGCCTTGTGATTCACACTCTTTCTCCACTCTGCACCAAAACAGTCTAATGAGAAACACCCTTCGTTCTGAGGCTTTTAGTTGACATACATTGGATTGATTTAAGAGCTTTGACCTTTCCCTGTCTAACTCGGGGGCACTGAGCTTTGAAATAAACTTAACTCCAGATACACACACATACACAATATAGTTAGCTGAGTGATAAAGGACATTAAATGTAACAAATAATATGTAGATAATGGTCCATATCATCTACAGATCTATTATGACAGATTATATCTAATTGTCTGTGTTTTGAGTGTAAAGATTCAAATACTTTTTCTTCCATCAGTATGCACTTGAGGTGAATATACAAAGTTGTTAGAAGTCGCACCCCTCTCCAGTAATAGTTGGTCACCAGAACAATGGTACATTTAAGTGCCACTGTTGGGATTTTTCAACATACCAAGAACAGTATGTAAAAAAGATTGTCTTCTCTTAGTTTTTCTAGGATTTAAATGATTTTTAAGACTTATACCATGGTACCTGAATGATAATTTTATATTTGAGAAACAGAATGACTTTAAAGGTTTTATTTTTTTATTTATATATATATATATATATATTTTTTTTTTTTTTTTTTTGAGATAGAGTCTCACTATGTCACCCTGGGTAGAGTGCCATGGCATCACAGCTCACAGCAGCCTCAAACTCTTGGGCTTAAGTGATTCTCTTGCTAATCACTCTTGCTAATCTCTCTCTCAAATAGATGGGACTACAGCTGCCTGCCACAATGCCCCACTGTTTTTGTGTTGCAGTTGTCATTGTTGTTTAGCAGACCGAGGCTGGGTTCACACCGGCCTGCCTTGGTGTATGTGGCCGGTGCCCTACTTACTGAGCTACAGGCACTGAGCTAACTTTAAAGATTTTACGGACAAACCTCTTCCTTTGATATAAGAAAAACAAGGAACTGAGAGAGATGAAATGACGTATCCAAGGTCAAACCTTGAGTTTCTGAGGGAGCCAGAACTAGGAAACCAAGACTGGTTGTATCGTGTTACGCATCAGTGCTAAACGCCTTGAAATGTCAGAATGTTCTATTGTCTTCTAAAATTCTTACTTTTGCCCAGGGTTTATGTTTATAAAAGCAGTCTTGCATTATTCCCTCAGCAATTCTCTGAAATATAAACTTTTATTTTTAAATTTCAGGGGATTTTTTTTAAATTAAAAAGTACTTTCTTTTGAATACTGAAGAGTTTTGTATGTTATAAAGTAGTAAATTAATACTTGGAAATTTACTGTAGAAATTTAGAAATGCTTGTTGCTTTATATGTCACCTGAAAATCCATTTGGCATTCAAGATGTTCATTCATTAAAGATTTAGGGGCATTTCATTAATGTCAAATTTCATAAGCATGAATAAAACATTCATTTCTGGTTTTTTCCCTTTTCCTTTTTTCAAGCCAAAATTGGTTTTGGTAGCAAGCAAAAGACTAAAACCTCAATCAGGGGAAAAAAATCTTTTAAAATAAATAAATCTTTTAAAAATCTTTTAAAAATAAATAAATAAGTGACTTCATATTTCTTTAGGTCTTTCTATAGACTATTTAGTCTATGAGTTCCAAGTATGTGTTTCTGTCAATCAACTCAAGCCCATGGCCTTTGTTTGTATACTGATATTCTTTTCTTTCTTTTTCTTTTTTTGAGACAGAGCCTCAAGCTATCTCCCTGGATAGAGTGCTGTGGCATCATAGCTCACAGCAACCTCCAACTCCTGGGCTTTAGGGATTTTCTTGCCTCCCAAGTAGCTGGGACTACAGGCACCCAACACAATGCCTGGCTAATTTTTAGTTGTAGTTGTCATTGTTTGGCAGGCCCAGGCTGGATCAAACCTGCCAGCTCTGGTTTATGTGGCTAACACCTCAGCTGCTTGAGCTACAGGTGCCACCCTGTATACTGATATTCTTGTTGGCTTTTTTAAAAATGTGAACATCTTAACAAACACAATTAGTATAATTTTGGAAAAGTATTTTATTGGTTACATGAGACCCTTTGCCTGGTGATTTGTCAGACACTAAGCAAATATCAATCAAATTTAATTGAGAATATCATCTGGCACCTGCTACAAAATGTAAAGTTTAATATTTTAAAATACATTTTTCAATGTAAATGCCCCACCATTTACCAAGAGCCACCACTGAGTCTAATAAACTCCACAGAATTAAGAGTTCAACCCCAAGAGATCAACAAAACCATCAAAAGGTCCTCAGTTAACAAAGGTATTAATGACCTTCCTGTGTAGCCAGATATCATTGATATTCTCGCTGTTATAAATGGAGTAGTGGATTTTATACACAAACTAGCCTGTTACTGTCTACCGAGAGATGCACCAGTGATTGTTTTAAGCTGAATAATTGCCAGCCTCTCCGTATATGGCATGTCCCCAGCAGCTGCTCAGTGACAGTATCTGCTCTCCACGGGATACAGCTTTGTATGGAGACCTCTAGTCTAGCGGTTATAATGATGCTTTTTATCATGATCACAAAGCATTTAATTGCACAGAACAATTTAGAAAACATAGTCTAGGTCAAGACAGATCATAATCTAAGACTGATAACACTGAAGTGGGAAACATAGAGGGTATGCAAACAACAAAATAATAAGCGATGAATAATTACAGAGATAAAACTTAGCGGTTTCACTGTTTTTCTGTTCAGGATAAATGCAGCTCACTTTTAATCGCTGAGTGCTGTAGAGGTCCATCAGGTGATATTTTTTCCTTGCTGAGATTTTATTCCTCCAGAGATCATCCCCTCCTGGCACTGTACAAAGAGGTGTGGGGGAGTGGGGGATACGGTGAAAAAAACAAGTCCAGGGAGTCATTTCTGTTTTAACATTTAATTGTTTTAACAGCTAATTGCCATCAAAAGGGCCTCCATTAACAAATGTAGCATACACACAGCTAATTACCAAAGAAGGATAACTCTAACTAATATTTTTTCACATTCTCTAAAGATTTGATTGAGAAATATAAGAACAAAAATCTTTTAGAAAAGAGTAAATGAGACAAAGAAATGAATATTCTGAATAAGACAAAGAAATACATATTCAAAGAAATAATGATACCAATAATGATAATAAGAACAAACAGCCTTTTCTGACTTCATACGGTGATATCAAACTTCTCATATGGGAAAGTCTTTTGGCTCTTATCAATAGATTTTGTTCCAAGAAAAGGAAGATAAATGAGGTGATCTGGGGGTATTTGGATATATTAACCCAGAAGATAACAGGTTATCAAAGAGAGAGAAAATAAGGGTAAATGCAATTTTCATTTCTCCAAGTGTTTTCTGATAAAGACCAATATATTTTAGCATCTAAAGACTGCAATGTTCAATTTGAACAAAATACAGCACATAAAAACTGGTAAATATTTTAAAGGCTGTCACTGTCTGATGGGTAACACTTTAAATTCAGTTTTTTGTGCTACTAATGAGGAATTTAAATAAATCATCTTGATCACAAACTAAAAATTTGTGCTGAAAGATTGTAACACTTATAAGTTGCTAAGTTTTGCTCAAATTACACTCTATTCTGCTTTAACGCAACTTAAAATTTTCTTAAAATCTCCACAGTAAGTAAAAGAAGACCGTAGAAACCAAAAGTGTTTGGGCACAATACTCAAATAATTTGTGAGTGGATCCCAGCACTCCGAGAGGCCAAAGAGGGAGGGTTACTTGAGCTCAGGAGTCTGAGACCAGCCTGAGCTAGACACAGACCTTGTTTCTACTAAAAGTAGAAAAACGAGGTAGGCAACACAGTGGTGGGCCCCTATAGTCCCAGCTACTCAGGAGGCTGTGGCAGGAGAATCACAGCTTGAACCCAGGAATTGGAGATGGCTGAGAGTTAGGCTGACCCCATGGCACTCTAAACCAGGGCAGCAGAGTGAGACTCTGTCTCAAAAAAGAAAAAAAAAATTGTGAGTGGAACATTAAAAAAAGAAGCAGCTAATAAATGGGACCACAGTTTTACACCTGTTAAATGTTTTTTTAAAAAAATGCACAAATTCTACAACTATGGCACTTTATCTTGAAAACCACGTGAGTTTGTGGAAGGGTTGCAGCTTGTAATGGTAAAGTAGGAGAAGAAATGTTTCTCCAAAAGTAACAGGAGGTTGTACCACTAGCTGTGGATGGGTGTCTGACCGTGTGTGTAAGCGTTGTGTCACTCTGCCCCTCAGCTCAGCTGTATGCCGTTTCCTGCGTGCACCTGGTTATTCTAGGTGGTGAATAGTGCACAAGTAAATGCCAAGTTTGCCTTATGCTAAACTTGTTTATAATAGCAACTGCAGTGGAACAAATTCACATTTTAAAAAACAATCATTATTACAGAACTGATTGTACAATGTGTTACTGGTATTTACTAGAATATATAATAAAAAGAAAATAATTTATACAGGGATAAGATGTCTGACCGCACACAATCTCGAATGGCACGCAAATGGAAGGAAATGTGCCCGTCATGTCTGCATCTAAACCACAGGAGAGTGATGATGGAAGTGTCAAAACAGTGGGTCCCAAACTTCAGCATGATCAGAATCAACAGCAGTGTTTGTTAAAACTCAGATTTGCCCTATCCCTAGAGTATTTCTTTCAATATTTGCATTTCTGAACATTCACAGGAGATGCTGATGCTGCTGGCCTGGGAGAAAGAGCCACTGATTAGAACTGATTGGGAACCATTTGGTTAGACCATGCTAACTACTGCTGAAAGCCGTTTATGAGGCTGTGTGAGGACAATACAAGAAAGAAAACATGTCTGCGTCATGGCTACCAGTAAGAATGTAACTCTCTCACCAAAACAACCCCAATAGCCTTTCTCCAACTTTCTCTGATCCCGTGCTAGTAGCAAAAGAGAGAACAAAAATAATAAAGACAACTTTAATGTTTGGGTTGAGCACAGTAGAATGAGCACTTTGATTACTCACCAAAAGGATTTGCTATTTTCCACTGTATAGAAACCACACATTTGTTGGAAGTCCTGACCTCTTGCAGAGATGCTCCTAGATTAGAATAAGTCAGATGAATCTACCTCATCCTGAACATCCACGACTGATCTATTCAGAGGAAAACTTAGGACTTCACTTCAATGTCTTGGGAAGCAAACCATTGCGCTCTCCCCTGTAAATCTGAATGGAGAAATAGGTCACTCCAAAAGCTGCTGGCAGCCACTTTGTAACCCTGCGGCAAGCCAGACTGAGCAAAGCTAAAGCTGCAAGAGACAAGAGAGCAGCAGAAAAGTAGAGCTGGTTCTTCACTGATCAGACCCCAAAGCCCCAGTACCTGAAAACTTTCAGTTATGTGAATGGATTTATCACTTCTACTTTTTAGGCCAAACTGAATTGAGTTCACTGTTAATTTAAACCAAAAAAAAAAAAAAAAAAAAAACCCACAAAGACTTAAAAGAAAAAAAAACTCCTACTTAAATAGGTAGAGAAAAAGCCAAGCAGAGATGACAACTAGTAAGTAAATTGAACAGCAAGCATATTGGAGAGATGCAAAGTCTCTATAGAAATCTATTGGTAAGCATTCTACTTAAAGTGAATGTCAGCTATCCGTAGATACAAGGCCATGCTCTCCTTATAAGGCTTCTGAAACAAAGTATCAGCAAATATATGTAGCAGAGCTTGGCTAAATCACCAAAAGAATCAAAGAACTCAACACTCTGAGGATACAGAGTATCCAGAACAATTACCTGTAGATTAGTGGTCCCCAACCTCTTTGGCTCTAGAGACAAGTTTCATGGAAGACAATTTTTCCAAAGATAGGGAGCAAGTGGGTTGGGGCAGGGTGGTTTAGGGATGATTCAAGTACATTACATTTATTGTGCACTTTATTGACTGCAGATGTAGAACTATTCCATGGTCACCCTAGTTAGACCTCAGTTATCCGTAAAGAAAATTAATATAGTTCCTGTTCTGGAGAGCAGTAGTCATTCTTGATAAGTCTTTTGATCAATTTCCTAAAGCCTCAAATACAAGAATTTTTCTAACCTATTATCACATACAGATACCTGGATTGAACAGATCCTACCTATCAACATTGGAGATTTGGGGCAGAGTGGCAAAACTAATCAGGCAGTCCCCATTCCCACCCAACTTTCCGAATTTCATCTTAACCAAACATACTTTGCCTGGATGTGCTCTCTCTCTCTCTCTCTCTCTTTTTGCAGTTTTTGGCCAGGGCCAGGTTTGAACCTGCCACCTCTGGCATATGGGGTTGGTGCCCTACTCCTTTGAGCCACAGGTGCCCCAGGATGTGCTCTCTTTTAACCAACAGAAAACACACACACACACACAAATATATAGAGAGAAAGTAAAAGACATTTGAAAAAGAAATGATTTGCCAGTTTGCCTGTCAGAAGAGAAATCCTTTCTCTGTTATTTGATATACTGTCAAATTAAGCCCAGTAAACCATATGACAAGTAGAAAGAGCATGATCTTAGAGGTGACATAAATCTGAGTGTGACGTCCCCACCTCTGTTATTTGACTTTAGACAAGATATTTAACTTTTGGGGGGGTACTCAATTTCTTATCTGTGAAATGGGAAGAATATGTTGTTTGTAGTGTTTCTCTGTAACTATTAAATAAAATGATATATAGAAAGGACCTCTTAGTTCCTGGTATGTAACAGGTACACAATACACGTGAGTCATTAAGAAAGTTTTGAGATACACAAATATCGAGAAAAGTGTAAAATCCTTGCAGACCAAAGCAAATGATGCCCTCCCAGCAATCCCAACAAGCCAGGCGAGTTGAACCTTGCACGGGTGAATCAGAATGAGTGCTGTCCACTGTGTTTCTTGGAAGTGAAATACTGGACCATAACATAAGATATATATGATAATTTCCTATTTTTCCCTTGCCCTAAATACTTCAATGACCCCTTAGATTAACTAAACACAAAATAGCTGTATTTAGGCTACACATGTGCAGTAGAACCTCTGTAAGTTGCCCACCTCCTGTAACAAAGTGGTCAACATAGGGAGGTGGTCCACATGAGGAATTAGGTCTACTGTACTGATTAGAGCTACTGTGGTGCCTGTCCAGTCTTTGAAAATTAGATCAACTTAAGGAGGTGGTCAATATAAGGAGGTGGCCAACCATGGAGGTTCTCCCATATTTAGTGAAGGCTTTTCACAAAGGACAGCAATCTGAGTCCTGTGGACAGGAGCTTCAAGGGTACTGCTGGACTGGGAGGGTTGTCATCTTGAGGACACCACAAACAGTATCGAGCAAAGGAACCTTCACTGGGGAATCCATCCACAAAGGAAACCAGAATAATATCCCCAGCAAGCTTCAGGTATATACAGAAAGGATAACAGTGAGTTCTGTAGAAAGATGACTACACAAAGAGGTTCCTATTAGCAAAAAGGCAGACGGTCTTTATGTGCCACTTGGGGGAGTCGATTTCTGACAAGCAGCTTTCACATTTGGCAGTGGGACATAAAACCTAAGGGCATAATGCGTCCATGGAAAGTAAGTCATCAAACAATGAAGCTGCAGGAAAATTATATGGCATTTTAGGTCTCATTTATCAACACTGCCGCCCGAACTACTTGTACGAAGCTGTTGAATTTGTGGTCCAATTTACTCCCGCTTGCCAAAGAGTAATAATCTCAAACTGCTGAGTTTAAGAAGAAAGGGGATACCTTAACAGCTTTTGTACATACCATTCCTGCTGTCTTATACGTAATAAAACCTTCACTGTTGAAAATTCTATCCATCAGAAATAATGTACGTTTCTAGCTGTATTTACAAGGTATCTGTTAATCGATGGGTGGCTACAGTTTTGTTTTGTTGTGTTTTTCTGGTGGTTTTAACCTTATTTTGCCACTTGTAGTGTACTTTTTAAAACCTGTCTGAATGATAGGTTGGCTTAAGGAAATTATGGAATGTACTCTTGAAAGCAGAATGCATGTGTCAGGTAATAGTTTTGTGATTTTGCCGCCTGCCTCTGCTACCACATTGTTGAAACTATATACCTGAGTGTTAGTCAGAATATACAACACTATAAGAAAAATTAATTTCGTGAAAAATTAATTCATAAAGCAATCTGAAATTTCTTCCATATTTACCATGAATGTTTTAAATTCCATTTGCCTCTAAGAATATAGAGAGATTAAAGAAAATATTAACCCATCATGAAGCAAACTCAGTTGATTCTTTCCATGTACATAATTCAACCCCGAGTTCCACCACCATCAGCAGATAATCCTGGGCGGGTAACTCAAGACGTTACCAAAATAAAGAGCCATAAGTCACAGGTTATCATGAAGAAAAAATTAAATAATGAATATAAAAATATTTTCTTTTGTTTCTTTCTTTCTTTTTTTTTTTTTGAGACAGAGTCTCACTATGTCACCCTGGGTAGAGTGCCATGGCATCACAGCTCACAACAACCTCCAACTCTTGGGTTTAAGTGATTCTCTTGCCTCAGCCTCCCAAGCAGCTGGGACTACAGGGGTCTGCTACAACACCAGCTATTTTTTTGGTATAGTTGTCATTGTTGTTTGGCAGGCCTGGGCTGGGTTCAAACCCACCAACTCTGGTGTATGGCTGGCACCCTAGCTGCTGAGCTACAGGCACCAACCCTATAAAAATATTTTCTAAATGAAAAAGTTCTGAGGAAGAATATAAATATTCTAGACTCAAGCTCTCTTACATACACCTGTGGAACGTTGAGAAGTAATTTACTCTGTCTAAGCCTTAGTTCTCAACACTATACAAAACAAAAATAATATCTCTACAATCTATTTTATAAGTAACTATGAAATGCTAATGAAACCGCATTCTCTAAAAGAGCATTGTCAACTATAAAATACTATAAAATCCTCAATGAGTGGGTGTTCTTGTCATTATTCAATACACTTCAAGACAAGCCCTCCCATTGCATTACCACAAATTCTTAACACAATGAGAGAGACATTTCAATTATCCATACGAGATTATGAACACCACGACATTAGGAGTCTGATTGTTTTGTTCACTGATGTGCCTTACACTCTTAGAACAATGCCTAAAACCTCGCAGGTGTGTGACAGATACGTGTTCAATGAACATTAGCATAGATATACAGAAAAACATATTGAAGTTGATATGTTAATGGTGACAAGTTGGAAAAAGCCATAATGATCTGAATGCTACTGAGAAATCAACTGGAAATGAGATAGAAAAAGTTTTCTGAGGGCAAGAAAATAATGTGAAAGAAGATGGGTGCATTTTCATTCCATGATTTACCTTGGGAAAGAATAGCCACGTTACATTCCCCCCAGGGCCAAATGGTCCTGTATCCTGCATCTTTTTACAGGTACAACGAAAGTTCAATTAAATATTTATTGCTGGTAAAAATGACTCTGAGTTCTCAAAGAAATGCTAAATGATAGTCAATGTTGTCCTTACTCATGCAGAGAGCATACAATGTTTTACAGTTACTCCCTACCAAGTAGGAATCATTACTTTCTTAAGTTGTGGTATTTCTCTCTTCTTTCTTTCAGACATTTTACTTAAGCATCTATTATGTGTTGGGAAAGGCAGATCGTTCAAAGAAGAAAGAAACGTGGGTCATGTTGTAATGGAGGTTACAATTCAGTGAAAAAGAGAGATTAAGCCTCTTTTTATAAAGTCCATCTGTACGTCCAGACCACCGATAGCTGTGTAGCAGATTCATCCCCCATAAAGTAAAAAGGAATTAAGTTGTGGTAATGTTCATCTAGGTGGATATTCCGGATTTTCTGTGTAGCTTTGCTATTGACTGTTGTTTTTTTGTTCATTTGCTTGGTTTGATTTTATTTATCTTCTGGGTATATAAGAGTGAAGGCACTCTGATGTCTTCATGGGGGGTTTCCAGTCACTTCCAACATATATTTCTATCCAAATATTATAGTTCTTTATTTGCCTCCCCCCCAATCACAATACTGCAAGTTTATTAGAACAGAAATTATTCTTTGTTTGAATTTGTTTCTTTCTTATGTAGCAGTTTTGGGAATATTGTAGATACTACATAACTGTGAAATGAAAGAAGCAAGTAACCCAGGTGGAAAGGGAGGGAAGGAGAAAGGAAGGAAGAAAAGAAAGGAGGGAGGAAGGGAAAGGGCAAGGAAAGAAAGAAAAGGAGGGAGGTGATAAAACCAGGCCAAATCCACGTCACAGTCTACCCAGAAACAACCACTTGACTGGAACCTGGAGAATTTTTAATAGAACCAAATATATCGATGCCAAACTCCCCTGGAGATTGAAGAATACAATCTCAAAAGGAAACAACAACTAAAGATGGGAGTTGTTCCAGGAATTGGAACGTGTCTACTCGTATGCCCGAGTGAAGCTCACGCATCCTTTATGACACACACAGAGGTCACAGCCTGCTGAGCTGGACAGAGTCACAGCCAGGAGGAGCTCAGGTTTCCATCGCCAGACTGAGGCGGAACATTGTGGTTGTAACTCAGGAGCACGAGCAGGAAGGGGGAGGAGGAACACTAAATCATCCTCTCCTTGTTTTTACCTTTTCCCTGAACTACTTGGATACTTGGCCTACCCCTCTATCTTGCCTAGAGTATGGAGACCAGGCAGAGCTGTCAATGAAAATGTGCCCAGTCTTAGCATAGAACCAATCTCTTCATTATTACTCACCCCAAGTAAACAATAAAACAACCAGAAACTCACTGAGAAAGGTTCTGCCAAAACGACAACTGCTGGTTCCAGAGTTAAGAAACAGAAACTCAAAAGTAATTTAAAGGAAAACAAAAGCACAAATAAAAATCTAGCCTGGTGAGGTCCCACAGAGCAGGTTTTACTGGTATGGCTGCAATCTCCGCACTGCGCTGTGTGGCTGTGTGACTATGTGACCATGTGAGTGCTCTGAGATTCTGCGCCAAGGGCATGGCCCTTGGGGAACTGGAATGGCTTCCCACCACAATCCAGTCCCAAGAGAGCCTTGGTATCTGTTCAGACAGCTGGAAAGATGTTATTTTACTAAAATAAATTTTTGTTATTGAAAGTTATGATTATGCCTTCAGTAGAGCCCAGCCTGTAGCGTGTCAGCTTTGCCATGGGTTATTTTCCTATTACTATTCCAGGAAAGATCTCTATCAGTGATTGCCTGCAGAGTAGGGGAAAAAAGTCTAAAGTGGAACATTATAACTTACAGCCCAGAGGATAGAAAAAGAAAAGAGAAGATAGCAACAACAACCTGGGATTTCAAGTCCTCCTGACCCTTAGGAGAAGGATTTACCTGATTTCATGTAGCTTACTTCACATATGCAAGCCTTGTTTTGAAAGCCTGCAAGAAGGGAAAGTGCCACATTCAAGGTTATTTTATATGTATTTAGAATGTGAATGAATATTGTCAAATTATACTCCTAAAAAATGCTTTGCCAATCCGATCGCTCTGGTCTTAAACTGCCTGCAGCCCATTTTCCTCCACACTAGCACGTGTGCGTATCAGGAGGATATTTTTACCCCTACAATCTCTGCTGGCCGTATCCTTGGTTTTCCTGAAGACTTAGCTCACATGGTCCCTCCTCAGACAGTGCTTCCCTGAACTTCATACTTGGAGTACATGTCTTTTCTCCTAGGGCTCCTAAACGATTTCTTCACCAAATAATTATAAATTGTTACTATTTAATCTATTTCCTTGCTTTTTTGTATTTCCCCCAGCTCGGTCTTAATCATTGCATTCTCAACCCCTAACCCACTGCGCAATTTTCCATTCACAGCTCTGCCAGGTCTCAGAATTCTAGGCAAAAACAACAACAACAACAAACAACGTATGAGTGAATTTAATGGGCCTTGCCTTTTATTTCTTTTAATTGCCTAATCTCAGGAAACATAGTTACCTCCTTAAAGGCCTTTTGCTGTCCTTCTTTCGTAAAATAATAATAATTCTAACCACATAGAGGTGCTGTAAGCATTAAGTGAAAGAATGTGAGTAATGAGAGCCAAGTCTGACAAACAGAATCGACAACAGTTATCTGTTATTATTATTGCCTAACCAGGAGGGCAAGCAAGGAGGAGAGGGGAATGAGTGGACTCAGCCTGGTGCTCACAGGGACCTACTTCCACATGGGAAGGGAGGCAATTTGAGTTGTTGCAGTTTCTTAGAGGCAGGAGACCAGCATCGACTGAACCACAATCTGATTTAGAAGATTCACATACTCAAGGCCAGAGAAAGAGGAACATCTCTGCACAAACGTCTCTGGAAGACATTCAAGAGAAAAGGCTTTTCAGAAATTGTCTTTATTTAACTCTTTCTAGGGTCCTTTTGCTCCTGCAGCATGCCCTTGCCAGGAAGCAGCTGTGAAATGACCATGAGAGGCATAGCATATTCTGAACTTTTGCCCAACCCTATCCTTACACCAACCACCACCACCTTCCTATGGCCAAAGAAGGGAAAAGAATGGGAGGAATGTTCTGAAACAGAATATGGAGTTGCTCTGTTGCCTATAGGGAGTCAAAGAAATCTGAGGTAACATCAGGGATGAGATTTATTCCATTGGAATATGTAGAGAAATTGTCTTAAAAACCCTAATTTTTTATAATTTAATATATTTTTAAATGTATACTATCACTGTAAAATTAAGGAATCTTCCGGTGATGAATTCCATTATAAATCTTGTAAGTGGGAATCAAGTGTGTCACAAAGAAGAATGCAATCTTCATTTTATTTTATTTTTAGTCTTTGTGATCTGCGTTTTAATTTTGATAATTACACACACCATCATTTACTACCTAACATCACTTAAGATAGATTTTTCATTTTTATTCAAAAAAATTTTTTTAAACTAGCCCAATTTGGGTTGGAACTATTCAATAATTTGCTAACTTATCCACTATTACTCTGAGGAGCTCTTAAGAAACTATATTAGAAAAACTCTAGTTCATATTCTAGTCACAAGCCTGCAAGCAGATGTTCTTGATAAAACTACAGTAATTAAATGACATGCCAAGCGTAATATTTCCACTGACAGTGGCTCTAGGTCTGCCTGAATATCCAGAGTATTTGTAGATGGAGGGTGGGTGGTGTTCACATAACATTTTTTTTAATAGAACCCTTCAATATATGCTGAATTGCACTGAAGTAGTTTCTGCTGGTGGTGCAAGGAGTTAAGTTCTTACTCTACTACAATGACTCTCAGTCATAATGTGGATAATGCTCCTCTGGCACTGTGGTACAGCTTGGTAATGATGGGGTTGCAGACTTTCTCCAGCTCCTTCTGTTAATGTTCAAATTCTTCCTTCTCTGCATTCTGGATCTTATCAAGCCAGTTGAAAATTTCATTACTCGTCAGGAATCTTCTGTTTTTCCTCATCGTTGATCTTACCTTGACGTTTCTCATCTTCAACAGTTGCTTCCATGTTGAACACATAGGACTCAAGTGAGTTCTTTGATGAAACCTTGTCTTTCTGAGTCTCATCTTCAGTCCTGTACTTCTCAGCTTCCTGGGCCACAGGTTCAACACTTCCTTGCTCAAACATCCCTTGTCATTAGCAATGGTAATCTTATTCCCCTTTCCTGTGCTCTTATCCACAGCAGAGACATTAGGAATGCCATTGACATCAACATCAAAAGTGACTTTAATCTGAGGAACACAACAGGGGACAGGAAGGTTTGAACTTGCCAGGCAAGTTATTATCCTTGATCTTGGCACACTCACCATCATAAACCTGAATGAGCACGCCAGGCTGTTTGTCAGAGTGGGCAGTGGAAGGCCTGCATCTCCTTGATAGGAATGTTAGTATTATCCTTAATGAGTACAGTCATCACTCCACCAGCAGTTTCGATAGCAAGGGAAGAAGAGTGATGTCCAAGAGCAGCAAATCTTGAAATTCTCAGATTTGTCACCAGACAGGACGGCCACCTGGGCAGCTGCACCCTGAACAACAGCCTCCTTACGGTTGATGCTCTTCTTCAGTTCTTTTCCACTGAACAAATCTTGCAGAAGCTTTTGAATTTTGGGGACATGGGTAGAGCCACCAACTGGGATGAAATCATGAATCAGTGACTTGTCAGTTTGGTATCTCAAAGGGCTTTCCTTACAGGGTCCAGCATTCAATTCTTTCAATTAAGCATGGGTAATGGAGGTATAGAAGTTGATTTCTTCATTAGGGGAATCAATATCAAGACTGGCCTGGGTGCTGGAAGATAGAGTACACTTAGAAAGTTCACAAGTCACACAGAGGCGTCAGATAGCTCTCTGATTCTCACTGATGTCCTTCTTACGCTTATCCTTGAACTCAGCACTAAAATGGTTGACCACTTGCTTGTCAAAGTCTTCTCCACCTAAGTGGGTATCTCTAACTATAAATTTGACCGCAGATATTCCATCCTCAAAAGTGAGGATTGACACATCAAAAGTGCCATCTCCAACGTCAAAGGTCAGCATATTTCTCTCAGCTCCAACCTTTTTGTCTAAGCCATAAGCAGTAGCAGCAGCAGTTGACTCATTTACAATCCTAAGAACATTGGGGCCAGCAATGGTTCCACCATCTTTGGAGGCCTGACATTGAGCATCATTAAAATAAAGTGGCACTGTGAACACAGCCCTTGATAACAGTATTTCCAAGATAGGCTTTTGTGATTTCCTTCATCTTCATCAGAACCACAGATGACACCTCCTCTGGATAGAAACTTTTTATCTCTCCCTTGTATTCTATTTGGATTTTGGGCCTGCCTGTGTCTTTTACCACCAGAAGGGCCAATGCTTCATATTAGACTAGACAACGACATCACCAAACCTCCATCCAATCAGACACTTGGCATTAAAAACTGTGTTTGTGGGGGTTACTGAAATTGATTTTTTGAATTGACACCAATCACTTGTTCCATATCAGTGAAGGGCAACACAGTTTAGACTGGTTTGGCTTCCGTAATCATTGGCAATTATCTCTACTTTTCCACACAAGAGAAGGTAGCGCTGAGATCAATGCCAACTTCAGGTCCCATAGGCACAGTTGCTCACTCATAGGGCTGGCTAGGCTTGCAAAGACCATGCTGAAAAGCCAGGAGCTTCTGTCATGTTCAGTGAGCTGTTGATTTCTCTCCATAGCATTTCTATCAACTTTCCTTTCATCTATTTTGAGACTATTTTATTGAGTATATGCATGTTTTAAAATTTTTTTATTGTTATGGAGTGATCTCTACCTCCAATGACTCCCTTCCTTCCTTCCTTCCTTCCTTTCCTTCTTTCTTTCTCTCTCTCTTTCTTTCTTTCTTTCTTTCTTTCTTTCTTTCTTTCTTTCTTTCTTTCTTTCTTTCTTTCTTTTTTCTTTCAACAGAGTTTCACTCTGTCACCTTGGTTTGAGTGCCATGGCATCCTCATAGCTCACATCAACCTCAATCTCTTGGGCTCACATAATCCTCTTGCTGATTCAGTCTTTCAGGGAGCTCAGACTACAGGCACCCATCATGACACACAACTGTTTCTCTATTTTTAGCAGAAGCAGGGTCTCACTCTTGCTCTGTCTGGTCTCAAACTCCTGAACTCAAGTGACACACCCTCCCTAACTCCCCAGAGTGCTAAGATTACAGGTGTGGAGGCCTCCAGTGATCCTTTCCGTGTGACTTTATCTAGTGCTAACATACCCACAACTGCTTTTTTAAAAAATCAATATTCTTTTATTTTCAACATTTTACTATTATGTGTTGCCTGTGCCTCTTTCTATCTTATTACAATCTACCTTATAACAATCTCATACCACTTCACATATAATATATCCTTTTGCTCATATATTCCTATTTGTTAATCACCCACATTTATGAAAACAATAAACATTCATAATTATTGTCATGCATTTAAATTATCTTTATGCTATAAGTGCTGAAACACATTGTTACCACTTTTTAAATGATCAATTATCTTTTAATGAAATTTGAATGAGAGGAAATCATTCCAGATCTCTTCATTCCTGTGCATAAATAATCTGAAAAATCTGTAATTTCCTGTTTTCTGAAATATATTTTTGTCAACTATAGAATTCCTGGTGCACAAGTTTTATTGTTTTTTCCCCTCATAGCTCCTTAAAGATTGTACTCTACTATCCTGTCACTTGGATTATTCCCTGCGCAAAATCTATCATCCTATCTCTGTTCCGCAGCTTACTATCTTTCTTCTCTGACTTCTTTTAAGATTTTCTTGTTAACCACTTACTTTGAATCAATTTATTTTGAAGGCTTTGGTATAGGTTTCTTTATGTTTCTTATGATTTGAATTTATTACTTTTAGTGGATCAATGCATTTATAGCTTTCATTAAATTTGAAAAAAGGTGGCTATTATTTATACTGTCTCTCCTCCTTCAGAGACTCCAATTCCATGTGCATTAGGAAACTTGAAATTGTCTCCGAATTTTCTGATACACTGTCCATTTTCCTTTTAAGTCCCTTCTCTGTACATTTCCTTTTGGATAATTTTTATTGCTATCTCTATAAATTCACTAATTTTTTTCTGCAGTGGTTGGTCTGCTATTAATACCATTTAATGCACTTTTCATTTCTGGCATTGCAGTTTTCATCTCTAGAAGTTCAATGTGGTTCTCCGTTATATCTTGCAATTCTCTTAATATCATGTTCAGTCTGTCCTCTAGCTACTTAGCATAGAAGAGAGTGACAAGTGTTTTAATGTTTTAATGCCTTTGAATTTATAACATCTTTGTCAGTTGTGACTGATTAATAGTTTTGATCAATTGATTATTCTCCTCATTAAATGTGGTGTATTTCCAACTCTTTCATGCCTAGTAATTTTTATTAGATATCAAGCATTGTGAATTTTACTTTGTGGGGTGGTAGATAAATTTGTAATCTAAAAAATATCATGAGCCTTTCCTGAGATATATTAAATTACTCAGAAACAGTTTGCTCCTTTGGTGTCTGCTTGTAAGACCTATCAAGCAAGAGCAGCACCCTGTTCGATCTAGGCTTCATTTTTCCCCCCTGGTGGGTCAGAACCCTTCTATACAAAGCTCCATGGGTTGTGTGGTTTTCCAGTCAGGCTGGTGGGAGACAAGCACTTTTTCTCACCTGGTGTTGGTGCTGGATTCTGTCCCCTTTAATCATTTTGTGTAGTTCTTTCCCTTCAGTTGTTATTGAGGTAGTTTCCTCAAGTGCATGCACTGATCAGTAGTTTGCTGGATACTAGAGGGTGATTCTCTGGAGCAGTCCAGAGTTTCTTCTATGTATAGCATCTCTTCTCTGGTGACAGCCAAGGGAACTTTAGCTGCGTGCTTCTTCCTGGATTCTTAGCGCCCTCTCCTCGGTTGCTTCCTGTCAGAGATCATTGTCTTGTGTTCTTCCATGTCAGTGTCTTGAAAACTGATCTTTCCCATGTTTGCCCAGTTTTTTAGCTGCTTTAGATAGAAGGGTAAATCTTGTTTCTGTTGCTCCATCTTGGACACATGTGAAGTCCGCATACCTTTTAAACCATACAGTTGGAATTTTTTAATATTGTGCTTCAAATTGCTGAGTCTATCTATTTACATTTACCATTATTACCAATATAATTGGACATATTTCTCAAATTTTTTCTTCTTTTATCTTTTCTATTTCTTTTTAGTTCTTTGTAAAAAAAAAAAAAACACACAGCTAATTAAAATAAGAAATTAGTAAATTCTTAAATTCTTTAGTTCTCAACAAAGGCCCCATTGAGATAGGATACCTGAGAAGGGTAAGGTCTAGGAGAACAGGTCTTCTCAAGGAGACCACAAGGATACACCTGCAGGGTCCTCTCCATGGTGACTCAGCTCTTAGAATTTGTAGACTTAACTTCCTGGAACTTGGAAATTTCCAAGTTCTGTGAAATCTTGTAGTTCTGTAAGGGCTGGAATAGCATCTCCTGCTTGAATTAAACTGGCCAAAGAGTAAGGGTACCTGTGAGGTGGAACTTTTTGACTGTCAATAAAAAGGGAAAGACCAAGCCAGTGGGGGATCACGGCCATTTGGAATTCGTCTATGCCCTAAGTTCCCAGCTGGTGACTAAAGCCCTTCCTCTTATAAACACGGTATTTGGGGTGCTGTTTCTCTCCATTGGGCCTTGTCTTCCTGCAACACCATTATGTAATTTTTTCTAGACTTTTAATTCTGGATTATTATAAAGATATTTAATCTTTTTATTTGGTCTCAGATATATGGCCAAGACAACAACAAACTTTGCCAACCTTTTCAGTCAAGTTTAATTCATCGATCTTTTGTAATATCTCCTGAATTTTTCTTTCCTCCTTCTAAATCCTTCTTAACTCCCAGAGATTGGGAGTCTCTGCATGGCAAACCTCTTGAGGTTTTCTATGCCTGAGAATATTTTTATTATGCTGGCATACTTGAAGACAGTTTGGCTTACGAGAAAATTCTGTATTTTAAATTATTTTCCATTTGTGCTTATAGAATACCCCCTCATTATCTTCTTGCATAAAGTATTTGCTGTTGAAAAATCTGAATTTGGCTTATCTACCCCCCTTTTTTGTCTCCTTTTATCCTTCAGATCTCTTCCCTAATTTTAAATTCACAATCTGTTTGCCTTACTATTTCTGCTTTAAGGATATCTGTAATCCAGAATACTGTTTTGAAATGGCTATGCTCCTCCAATGTCCCATTTGTTCTGTGAGCTCTTTTTCACTAGGACTAGGTCCCAAGCTCTGCTGCCCATTAAAATCTCCAGTGGAACTTTTCAAACTCCCAAAGCCATATCCCACTCCACAGAAATTAAATCAGCATGTCTAGAAGTAGCAGCCAGGTGTCAGGGTTTTGAAAACCTATGCAGCAGATTGCAAAGTGATGAAAAATTTGGAAACCACTTCTCTCAAGCTATGCTGTCAGGCAGTGTGCCTTTTTCAATGTGTCAGTCCCATGTGTCAGGCAGTGCAGGTGAGGGATTGATGACTCTTAAGATGAAAAACCTCAGACCCCAGAAATATCACTTATCTTCCTCCAAAAATCTCAGGTCAAGTCTTCACTTTCCCTTCTTTGCCACTGCAGGCAAAATCAGCATTGGAAGGAGATATCTCTTAGATTAGAATTCTTTAGTCCTAGACTGTGGAAAGAACCACTTTAGTCCCACCAGGACACACCCTAAACCAATGAATTCAGAAACTGTTGGAACAGGACCCAGGCATTAGTATTCCTTAAAGCTCCATAGATAATTCCACTCTGCAGAAAGACCCAGTCCAAGAATGTGGAGAATGAGGGGTAGAGACACAACTGCCTGAGGTCAGATCATCTCCACCTGTTTTTCTTACTTCCTCAGAAGAAAAGAGCTGTTTTATTGTCTGGATCTAGAAGTTACTCCTGCCAATCCTGAGTCAAGAGTTCTGAGTGTGGACTTGGAGGAGGCATTATTTATACAAGAGCGTGCAGGAAGGGGAGAAAGAACAGGATTCCAGTTACACCCTTTCTACTTTCTCCTGAAAGTGCCCCATCTGGGGGTACCCTGTCCCAGCAAAAATCACCTTCACACATGCACACACACACACACACAGGCACAGGCACGCACACACACACACAGGCACGCGTGCACTAACAAATTGCTGAGAGGGCAACAGAAGAGGACAGCTGCAAGATTTGATGACAATGCTGTTCATTTTTCTGTTCTGATACCTGAAGGTTAGAAAAGGGAGAAAGAGCTAGAAGTTTAGGAATTAGTTGGGTTGCAGTTAGCATCAAAATCAGCATATGTTAAAATGATTCCAAAAATTAAATAAAATGAAAGCTTTGTGTATTATGAAAAACAAGGTTAGGCTCTGGCTTCAGATGAAATCTGCATCTCTTTGAACATTTCGTGGGGCATTTGAAAGTCATGCAAGACGTGGCAAGATTTTTTGTTACCCAGAATGGTCCTGGGCGTCGCAGGGTATCCATCCTTCCTGGCTCTGGCCCCTGCCCCCAAATCATAGTCTGTTGTGCCCAAATGTGAAAGGTCTTGAAAGCCCTGAGAAATGTTAAGGCCTGATGAATTTTAAACTTATGCTAAAATCACTGACAGATGTTTGTTAAACGTTTTTTAAAAGGAAAACCACAAGGTTTCAAAAAAAAAAAAAAAAACCTAATCAAAGAGTAGTCAGCTGAGCCAGGCTGTCGGTTCCTGAAGAGTAGCAACATCTTGGTATCATCAGAGCATTACCAGAAATTAGCCAAGAACATGGCAAACAATGTACAATAAATAAATGGGTAGACCGAGGATGAGAGGGAGAAAGAGAGAGAGGACGGGGATGGCAGGAAGACCAGTAAGGGGGCTGATAGAGTTACTTAGTCAATTGTTAAAGAAGGCCCCACCTGAAGCAAGAAGAGCGGAATAGACAGAAAGGGAAGGATGAAAAATACTTAAAAGAAACAATCCACCCTGTTCTAACTAGAACATTAATTCTGTAGCCCACATAATTACTGATTATGATAATTATTTTTTAAGTGCAAAGAGGGCACAGTGATACAGAAAGTCCAAAGATAAAGAAAGCTGCTGAATTGTTCCTACAAGATACGTGCAGTTTCTCACAATGTAACTCTGTTTTTCATTTCACCTAGGAGCATACTCAGATTGCACCAAAACTTTAATAAATACCTGTTGAGTTTATATAAATAGACAAGGCTTTATCGCATTCACAGAATTAAGTAATTTAAATCCTCAACCCTTGTACCTTCTAAATGAATCTTTTTGGTGTTGGCTGGTATTGGACGAGCAAGGCTCACAGGATGGTTGTAACCACGTTGAATTATTGTCCTAACTGTACACGTTATGAAGGTGGATTTTCCCAGCTCTTTTTGCATTGGTCAGGCACTCACCTCATTAATAAGCAGAACCAATAATAAGTACATTTAAAGGAAGGCTCAAGAAGTGACAAAGAGATGGAAGGATTTTACATATGAAGGCTATTTCTTTATAATGTAGAAGTGAATTGAACACATGCAGCCATGAGAGAATGAAATCATTCTGAGAGTGGGAGATTAAGTGGATTAGAAAAAAAAAGAGGAAAAGGGCAAGCAAATTAAAGACAAGGAGGTCATAGATATCAGTGCAGAGAGAAAGGGGCTCTTAACAATCAGAGGGAGCGGGAGGCTGAGACTGAGGGCACTATGGAGAGAAAAGCAGATTGGATTTTAGGCAGTGTGATGACCAGAGTGAGCACGGCCCTTGTCCTTGATTAGGAGAGTGGGAGCTCAGATAGATTTTAACATCCTATAGAAGGATGTAAAGAATATAGGCTTGTTGAAACAAAGGAAAAAATGAAACAAAAAGAAACTAGTAAAAGAAAAACAAGTAAGCACAAGATACGTTAATAAAAGTAAAGTCATTGGATGAAAGTTACTGGGAGGCGCCTGTGGCTCAGAGGAGTAGGGTGCGAGCCCCATATACTGGAGGTGGTGGGTTCAAACCCAGTCCCCCAGCCAAAAAGAGAGAGAGAGAGAGAAAGAAAGTTACTCAGAGAAGCAACAGAAAGAGTGGATATGCCATAGAAATGATAAATGAACTCAGCGAAAAACAGTACATATTTCAGAAAAGAGAACTCAAACTATGACTAAACCCACATGGAAGATGAAAATATTTATGACAAATTTTTCATATCCTATTTCAGATTAGGAAATTTGTATAACACATCTGAGTCCAGAACACATAGATACAGGCTTTCAGAGCAAAAGTCCCTGACCCCAATATTGAACAGGGGACCTGCCTGGGCTCACCAATCAAACGATACCCTACATTACAGCAACAGGTAATTCCTTTGTTGGGTATATTCCCAGAGGACCAAAAATCGCATTACAACAAAGACATTTGTATCAGAATGTTTATTGCAGCCCAATTCATAATCGCCAGGTCATGGAAGAAGCCCAAGTGCCCATCGATCCACGAATGGATC
>CAUYTI010141776.1:0-17817 GCA_963575145.1 Galago senegalensis | reverse complement strand
CCCCCCCACCACCCCCGAACCACCCGTCACCCACACACCGACGCACTTCCCACCAACACAGCACCACCGAGACAGTGTTCACAGTCACAGGTAGGCGTGTCCCCCCACCCAGCACCACAGAGACTGTGTTCACGGTCACAGGTAGGCACGTCCCTGCAGCACAGCACTGTGGGGACCGTGTTCATGGTCACAGGTAGGCGTGTCCCCCCACCCAGCACCACAGAGACTGTGTTCACGGTCACAGGTAGGCGTGTCCCTGCAGCACAGCACTGCGGGGACCGTGTTCACGGTCACAGGTAGGCGTGTCCCCCCACCCAGCACCACAGAGACTGTGTTCACGGTCACAGGTAGGCGTGTCCCTGCAGCACAGCAGTGTGGGGACCGTGTTCACGGTCACAGGTACCCGCGTACCTGTAGCACAGCACTGCGGGGACTGTGTTCACGGTCACAGGTAGGCGTGTCCCCCCACCCAGCACCTCGGGGACCGTGTTCACCGTCACAGGTAGGCGTGTCCCCCCACCCAGCTCCTTGGGGACCGTGTTCATGGTCACAGGTACCCGTGTCCCTGCAGCACAGCACTGCGGGGACCATGTTCATGAGGACGACAGATGTCTCCTTCCAATACCAAATGCAAATAGTCTACCTTTGAAGTATTCTAGAATCCAAACAGGTTCAGACACTTTTCTCAGAGCAGTCATTTCTTTACGATGACCAAATTCAGACAGTTAGCAATGGTGGCAGTCAGCGGCTGCAGTGCGCTGGAGGCTTCTCTGACTGACCCGTCCACAGTAGCCTTTCCTTTGCGATCCCCTTGTTTCTGTATAGTCCTTAATGTCTGGTCAAGAATATTCACATATTCCTTTAGAATTATTTTCTATCTCTCAGTTTTGCCAGCATAATTATATTTTAAGTTTTTTGGAAAATGAATTCTACTTTTTGGCCCCTAACTATGTTTTGCATTGTTAATTGACGAGTCATCTAATTTTGGAATTTAGGGACAGACTGAAGATTGGAAGTGAACTGAGTGGCCAGAGGCCTGCCCGACTCAGTGGCGGGTCTGGACATGAAGCCTGTCAATGTTTACTGCAGGAAAGAGTCTATGATACTCAAGTTCACTGGACTCTGTAGCATCTGTTAGGTGATGAAAAACAAATTAGGACTCGAATTATCACTTGAAATAATCTTAGCTCTTTTATTATTAAATAAAGGGAATTAGCTCTTCTTATGTGACATCCATAGTCAGATTGTATATTCAGGTTAATTTTTGAAAAAGAAACTTCCAATGACAAATCTACATTCTCTTCCAAAGGGACCGTGCTTGTTAGTTGTTTTGGCCTGTTTGATCATGAGCCCTTTGTTCAGGTGGCCGACACACCACACAATGTGGTCAACCTGGATCACACTTGGAGATGGTTTCCTATTTGAGATGCTCTGGGCTGGTCGTAATAGCACATATAAAACTGTCTCAGTGAAGGTGGGGAGAGCACCGTGCCAATGGAATAGTACCTAAATATCATCTAATTTAGGAAAAACTCTAAAAGACTCTGCATGGTAGTGGGCAGAGTGAGCGTTCTGTTCTGTCTGAATGGAGGTCATGGCCTCAGCTTGCCCTCAGCCCCCAGCCTGTGTCCTGATGCGGTCAGGTCTGTTTCCTCCTGGGAGAAGGGTGGGGAGAGGAGCTGGGATCCCTTTCTGCTCTATGATTCAGTGGGGATAAAAATGGAATTTTCAGTTTTTGAGATTAAAAGTAAACTAGCCAGAGTGACAATTTCAGTTTTCATTAACAGACATTCACAAGAGGTGGCTAGTATTTCTTAAAATTTTTAATCACCCATTCTTCCTTCTTTATTGATCAGAGGTAACTGGGGGGTGAGGGGCAGGTTTTTTCTTTTTAAATCTCTTTTAATCATACCATAAAAATACATCTTCATTACAAAGATGCAATTCTTTAAAACTCTAGAAACCATCAGACGTAGTAGGAGACAAAGGAGGCCTGAGAACTTAGAGATGAGGAACATGATGTGACTCAGGGTCAGCACCGCCCAGCCCCTGCCCAGCCACCTGACAGCGGGCACTTGGAGAAATCCTGGCATGTGGCAGTGCTGGCTTGTATTTTTCTTATCATTTGATCACGTTACATATGCTGGTTTGAAGACGGTCAGCCTTTCAGCAAACTCACTTTATTTCGTGAGGCCATTTGTTTCTTCATTCATTCAGTGGCTACGGCCCTCCAGTTACATGCTGGGCACTGACCTTTGTGTATGGAACCTGTGTTTCGTTTGATTACTGGAAGGCAGTAAATCGATGGCTCAGATGCTTTACTCAAAACATTCATATATTTACTTACCTGGTTTTTATAGTGATTGAATCCAAAGTAGCCAACTGATAGAATAGTGGTTTCCTTTGACATGGAATTTTCTCTGAAAAAACCCTGTCCTACACAAATTTACTTTACCGATAGTGGGTGCTGTTTATGTCAGGCACACCGAGCTAACTTGGTGCGGTGGATTCCTTCTCGATCCAGGGACGCAAGTCCTGTCACTACTCTCCCCATTTACGTGACGAAAACAAAGCTTCAGAGGGTAAGAAACTTGCCCAAGGCCGCACAGCTAAGGAAGTAGAGGCAGAAATTCAGATCCCAGAATTCTGTGTTCCCTTTCATCTTTCCAGATATTTGAATGAGTTTTGTTAAAACTATTTCAGCATTTTTTTCAACGTGATCTCTAAAAGTTGGTGCATAACCAGAATAAGTAATTGTAGGCTCAGTGCTCACTTAAGCCGTGTTTAGAAGGTAAGGACTCCTGTTACTCATCCCCGAGTCCCTGGGACCTCGCACGGCACCTGGCTTAGAGTAGCTGCTTAAGAAATAGATGTTAAATGGGTTGTGAGATTTTTGCAGAGGTCCAGAAGGCAAATTGCATGCAGAAAAGTCGAATGTGTGCATTCAGGGCAGTGACCCAGCAAATCGGAATCAGCCTGCAAGGGCACATTTTCTAACTGAATGCCATGATTACGGGAGAAACCGCAGGCTGGCCACATGTCTCAGCATGACTCCGAGAGATGAAATCCTGCCTAAGGACAGAGGCATTTTGTCTTTGTTTACAGACAGTGGAATGTCTCTGGCAGGACTTTACTGACTCTGCTGCAGCAGCATTTTGACAAGCCAGTTTCGTGGTGGATGAGGCCGACAATAGCAAAGCAACAGTGAAAAGTTCACTCGCAAGTCAGGACCAAACATTTTATTTGAATATTTTACTTGGCAGTAAACGGGGGATTCTCTGAACAGTTATTTAGAATTTGACATGATAACAGGGAAGAAAGAACATTTCCTCACGGAGCACCTCCATGCACCTCCTGCTGAACACAAGGGGTGGGGACCTTGCTGGGTCTTGTATTTTGTTTTAGTTTTTGGTAGAGCTGATTTAATCCACTGGAACTCTCAAGGTCTTTGGGTGGCAGCATCGAATATATCAGCACAGAGGGGAACTGGAGAAAGGACGTGGATTAAAAGTTGGGCAGAAATACTTTTTAGGGGAGTGACTTTGGGCAGGTCACTTCAGCTCTAATGCTTTTTGTTATGAAGTACAGACTCATTTTTTGTTTGAGTGCCATCCTCTGCTTCTGTCAGGTGGGTCTAATAACACTTGGAGTTTCCTTCATCAGCTGCCTTAAGAGTTTTGGTGAACTGAACACATTTAGTGGAGAAGTGGTGGCATTGATGTGTAGGCAGGGGAACCATTCATGTTTCTCAGTGGAAGCGTTATTGATACTTTAGGTAGGAGAATTAGGTGCTTTATTCTGTAGAATGTGGCACTTTTGTGTCCCGTAGACATTGAAGGCCAGCGGTACTCCCCTATCATTTTTGCAAATGAAATATGCCCCTCTTTACCAAACGTTCCCAAATGTTCCAGTCAGAGTCCCAGCCCTTCCGACACTTGTTAGCCATATTCTTGGAATTAAAAGTGATGTTTCAGGCACTGTTGACTGAGCCTCTCCTCTCTGCCCCAGGCATACGCTATGATGTTGTCCCTGGCGGACAAGGAGCCCCTGCACCCCGCATCACACAGCTCTCCCGCCGTGTGGCACAGCATGGCAAGGGCCGCAGCAGAATCCAGCGCCATCCAGTCCATCAGCCACGTATGACCTTCCCAAGGCCGGCCAGAGCGGGACCAAGTCCAGCAGCGTGTGGCTCTTTCCCGGGGACTCTGTACAAGACTGCTGAGCAGAATGCCTTACAACCCTGAGGGGTCACTCGTCTGGTCTGGTGACCTTAAACTGAGTGATTAAATAAAAGAAAGAAAGAAAAGAAAGAAAAACTATTTATTCTTGATATTTTGTTTTGCACAGCAAAGGCAGCTGCTGACTTCTGGAAGATCAATCGGTGGGACTCAAAGTGACTTGATAAAAATGAAAACCTTGCTGGGTGGAGGCGTCTTCCAGTTCACCTGCCGAGGGCGTGGGCGTGAGGGGCAGCTGGGATGGCAGCATTGATCCTAATGAACACTCCATATAAACTGAAGTCTTTTTTGTACAAGATCACCTGACATGATTGGGAACAGTTGCTTTTGATTACAGATCTAATTCTTTTCTTTGTTAAGGTTTTATGTAATTTAACCCTTTGAAGATGGGAGTAGCTGGATGAAATGCAGTCAATTATTGTAGAAGCTGATAACAGGGAGGACTTGTTTCCCATTAACTATTTTGCCTTCTTAAGTACATTGTTTAAAACTGGGGAGAAAGGGTATGTGTATATTGTGAACTCGGATGTCCACGCTCAGAGAGGTTAAGTCAGTGAAGGGACCTGTCCGTCACCAGTACCACTGCACCACTAATAACATGTTTGCCAAATCCTTGTAACAACATCTTAATTTTAGACAATCATTTCACTGTTTTTTAATGTTTAATTTTTTTTGCGTCGCGTGTATCATGTATTTATTTGTGGCAAACTATTGTTTGTTGATGAAAATACTATAGCACTGTTCCAGTCCTCCACTGCTTCCCGACGTCTGAGGCACACCTCTTTCTGACTTCCAGGACCACGGTGACTGATCCGACCTGCGTCGGGGAGTGCTGGATGCCGTTTGGCTTTTCTTAACATTCCTTTTTGTTGTTGTTGTTTTGTTTTCCTTCTTAATGAACTAAATACGAATAGATGCAACTTAGTTTTTGTAATACTGAAATCGATTCGATTGTATAAACGATTATAATTTCTTTCATGAAGGCATGATTCTTCTGATTAAAAACTGCCCCCCACATTTTATGCTGGTTGTCTGCAAGCTCGTGTGATGTTATGTTCATGTTAATCCTATTTGTAAAATGAAGTGTCCCCGACCTTATGTTAAAAGAGAGAAGTAAGTAACAGACTGTATTCAGTTATTTTGCCCTTTATCGAGGAACCGGATTTGTTTTCTTTTTGTTTGTAATCTCATTTTGAAGTAACCGGCAAGTCGAGGTACTTTCTTCAAATGCTTTGTACAGTATAAACTGTTATGCCTTTCAGCGCATTACTATGGGAAGAGCAACTAAAAAATAAAGACTTACAAAATGATGCTTTTCTCCACGTGTGGTGTTTTCCTTCTCATGCAATCTCACTTTCCCCTTTGGAGCCAACAATTTAAAGACACGATGCCGGGAAGCTCAGCACCTGACAGACAGGTGGACTCTGGAGCCTGGGTGTGCTTTTGAGTTGACATAGTGATTGTCTGTGGCCAGGAATGGGTCCTGCCCTTGGTTTTGAACTTTCTCCCAGGCCTGGTGTCACTCCAGGTCCACGGCCCCAGTTGGAACGTTTCCTACTGGATTTCACACCGTGTGGAGACAGGAGCTCAGTTCCTTACTTTTGCTTTTAATCGTACAAACCCTGGTAACCGATTCACAAGGGGGACCTTCCACTTTTCTATGTTCCTTTTACATTTTTGTCCATGTGAAAAATATCCCTTTTCTGTTGTATAATCACCGTATAAACACAATTTGTATTACCTTCTGGCAAAAAAAAAAAAAAAAAAAGTCACTGGCTAGTGATACAAAGTCCGCACAAGAATTACTTAGTAGTTTCCTAATATGCCAAGTCTGAGCTACTATAGTTTCCTTAAGATTTATTGAACATTGAAGTTGTTTTTTGCTTTTCACTATTTTAGTTCTCCTGCATTTCATTGTTTTTGTGTGTTCCTATATGTGTCTGCTGAGTTGGAATCTGAGGAGTAGGCACTCTTCAGAGTGGTAAATTCTCTGCTGGGAGAGCAATGATTAATTTTTTTGCTACTTAAATATAATGATAAATTGTTTTAGAATAGGGCTATTCTAATTTTGGCTGATTGTAGAGGTTTTAACAAGACATGTGAAAATAGATCAGACTAATTCCTTTATGGGTGATCATTTTACTCTCAGCCATAGTGTCAGACACACAGAGACCCTCCTGACACCATTTCTGAATGTCAGCAGCATAGGAATTAAGATATGGGGTATGTATATTGATTTTTCTGAAAGTACATACAAGAGGAAGTGTTTAGAAACACACTTAAGTTGTGAACCCACAACTAAGGTGAGTAAGAGTCTAGTATTTGGGACATCAGGACAGCATATCTGAGAAAGTGGACATTCAGAATGTGTGGTGACTATTTCCTTGTTTTAGAATATGTGCCTACACGTTCTGAAGCAGTTCAAATGCCTCCAGTGCTGGGGGCCTCCTGTTGGGCTTTGAGCATGGCATTTCAGTTGTTTGCTAATACTAAGCTCCCCAAACTTCCAAAAGCACCCCAAGCCTTCTGTTTCTGCTTTCCCCCATTCATTTCACTAGCAGCCCTCCAGCCCATGCCCTGGGCCCTGGAAACTGGAGGCCTGGGTTTGAGTTCAGGCCCTACCGCCTTCCTGGCTTCATGGTCGGGGAAAGTCACACAGCTTCCGAAATCTCATCGGTACAACCAATATAATAACAATTCATTCATTTCTGTGGATGTCGAATTCAAAATAAGCTTTTGAGAACATTTGGTTAAAGTTCTACAAATACAAAGTTTCATAGTAAGAGTTAAAAGAACAGAGTATGTGTGTGTGTGTGTGTATACGCTCTATGCTAAGAGCAACATTGTAAAATAAAACAAATCTACTATAGACTTTAAAAAGGTAGATATGGAAGTTTTAGGAAAAAAATGTTAGAGATGTTTCTTGACAAATATACTTATGTTTAAAATATAAAGGAAATTCAAGCTGTTGAAAACAGAAAATGTCTGTTTTAATTGAGAAACATCTTCTGTGTTATGGTGTGAACAGTATTCTGATGCATGTGGGCCCTGCGGACGGGCTGAGTCAAGCTCAGCAACAGTATGTACGCATTACCTCACATGCGTGCGTTTGTGTGGTTAAAACACATAATTTACTCAAACATTTCCAAGTACATAGTATGTTGTTATTTGCTACAGCCACCATGAGGTATACAATAGATCTCTGGAATTTTTTTCCAGTGTTAACTTTGTGGGGCTCTTAGATAAATTCAAGAACAATTATGAAAACACATTAACAAGTAGGCAGATGCATAAGCTTATTTCTCAATAGTGACCGTCTACCAATCTCATCTGTATGTACAGAATGGATAAAATGATTTCTTCATTTTTAAGCTGTGGATGATGTCGGTACCCGGCAGGAGGAAGCATGTCCACTGCCCATGATCCTCCAGGCAGGCAGCAGTGTTCCTGCTTCAGTGATGAGGAAAACCTGCTCAGAGAGTTTAAAAACCTTCCTCAAAGTAACCCACGTGGAGCCGGCTAGCTGACAGTCCGGGGGGCCTGACTCCTTACTGGCTTGAAAGTCCCAGATCTCCTGATTCAGGTGCAGCTGAAGTACAGCCACGAGCGACCCAGTGAGGCTGCCTGGATGCAGATGGCCCACAGGTGCTCAGGTGTCTGAGGTTGTCTCCAATTAGGACCAGCAAGGCTAATGCTCTGGCAAGACCCCAAATGCTTCCTCCATAGGGCCACAGTTATTGTGTTTGCAAATTCCCAGCAACTGGCTTGAGTTTTATTTTTGGTTACCCTTTTTGTGAAGAAAAAAAAGATTCATCCCAAACTATATTTTGAATGTATTAACGTGGCATGATTGAAGCCCGTCCTGACACTCCCAGGAGAGAGGGCAGGCGTGGAGGCAGGTGAGAAGGGTGAGCGTCCCATTCTCGCCAGGTTAAAGGGATTGGTAATTGGAGGGATGTGGGGAGAAGGGGGAGGAGGGGAGAAGAAACGTGCCAAGCTGACCGGGTCCAGGACACTTCAGAGCAGCCGTTTTCAACCAGTGTGTCCTGAGAAGATCTTAGGTGTGCCATGAAAATTTTTAAAGATCACGAATTAAATGATTTTCTAAAGAAATTCAGTGCACAGTAAGTATATTCTTTTTTCTTCACTTTTTTTGATTCTTAGGTTGAGCCATGAGATAAAAAGGTTGAAAAACTCTGGTTTGGAGAGGTAGCCAACACTTCTTCAAGAGACTGGGCTGGTGTTGCTCACTATACTTAACCGTTTGTAAGTAGAAGAGGCTGACTTTGATGCAACACATTAAAAAAGAATAGAATCACTTTGTACAAATTAGAATGTAGGACGGCGGTGGGGGGGGTGTTGGGCACACCTGTTGTGTATGAGACATAATCACAAGAAGGACTCTACCTAATCAAATATTTTGCCCTGGTTGTATGCTCACATTAATGTGAAATAAATTTACTTTTCAAAAAAAATAGAAAGATTTTTACTTAAAAAAAAAACAAACCAGAAAACTGATGAGCACACAGATGCGTGGAGAGGAGTAACGGTCACTGGAAATTGAGCTGGAGTGAGGCCCGAAACAGCACGTGTCAGAATTTCTTTCTTCTTTAAAGCTGAATAATATCCCGTTGTATGTGTATGGGATATTATATGAACTCACAAACATTGCTCAGGCAATGGGCATATTTAGATCCCTGACTTTAAACTATGTAACCTAAAAATGTGTACTCCCCCTGGGTGGTGCCTGTGGCTCAGAGGAGTAGGGCACCAGCCCATATATGAGAGGTGGTGGGTTCAAACCTGGCTCTGGCCAAAAATTACAAAAAAATAAAATGTATACTCCCCTTAGTGTTTTAAAATTAAAAAACAATTTTTTGAAACAGAAAATAACAATTGCTGGCAAGGGCATAGAAAAATCGGAACCCTGTGTACTGTTGGTGGAGCGTAAAATGGGGCAGCCAGAGTAGAAAACGCCATAGCAGCTCCTCAGATTATGATGCCACTTCTGGGCAGAGGTGTAAGGGAATTACCATGTAAGGTCTCTAAGAGATATGTGAATACCCACGTTTCATAGCAGCGCTCTCAATAGTAGCCAAAAGTAAGAAGCAACCCAAGTGTCTGTAAACGGGTGAATCGACAAACAAAATATGGTGTAACATACAATGGGATATTATTCAGCTTTAAAGAGAAAAGAAATTCTGACCCACGCTGTAACCCAGGTGAGCTGAAATGAGCCAGTGATTCCATTTACAAGAGGCACCTAGAGGAGGCCGCCCCCGTGGACGGCTGGTGGCCAGGGGCTGGTGCGGGTGGGGAGTGGACAGTTTTTAATGATACAGAATGTCAGTTTTGCAGGGTGAGAGAGTCATGGAGATTGTCCTCACTGCTACTGAGCTATGCATTTAAAGTGGTTGAAATGACAAAATTTATGCTACGTATATTTTACCACAATTAAAAGAAAAAAATATATATGGTTCTTTAGGCTAAAAGAATTTAATTCTACTTAACTGAAGCAGGGAAGTAAATTACCATTCGGAAATGGGCGATCTCAGGCCTGAAGTGGAGAACGTGGCCGCAAGCAGAGCCAGTGGGGGGGAAGGGGAGAGACTGGGAACTGGTGGGCAGCTGCCCAGGCCCCTGTCATCCTTAGTCTTGTTTTGGCTACTCTGGGTCCAGATAAAAGTTCTAGGGATAGAGCATGAAAACGGTCCTAGTTGATCAAGAAACCATTAAAACCATGTGAATGTGGGGGGTGGGAGAGTTGTGCGTACTTGTTTTATGGTCTCATATGAAATAGGCTCCTTTCAGATAAATGGGGATAAATTATAGCCATCAAAAGTGACAAATGCCATCCCACCCACGCCACAGGAAAATGAATGGATCTGTAAGGGACAGTGTTTTCCGGGCAGGACGGACGTATGCTAACGTTTTGAGCGGAGGGACGATGTGACAGCACACACTGCTCTGACGGTCTTGCAGAAAGCTCTGGACCTGAAATTCTCACAGCAGTAATTGTTTGAAAGAATTCTCAAAGTGAGACTTATTTTATTTTGCTTTAAATACTTTGAGCATGACTTTTACTGATGACTCTGCTAAGAGTGCCGATGACATTGTGGCTGAGCATTGCCGGGATTAGCAGACTGATTGGTGGAGGGATCTGGAGCTTCTCTGGGACTCAGGCTGAAGACACAGTCAGTAAGAAACTGAAGCTTTTGTCTGAATGGAAAGCATTCGGTCAACCAGGGTCCACAAAGGAAACCGGAAACCACTCTAAATAATTTAGGCAGAGAGAGATTTAATGCAGAGAGTTACACGCAAAAGCCTTGGAAGGCTGGAAAAGCAAAGGAAGAAAAAGATGTAAACTGAGACCAGGAAACCACGAAGGAGCGGTCACGGGGTGGTCTGCCGTACTGCGGGCGCCGCCCCACGCTGCCCCAGGGCTGCTGCTGGAGCCCATGACTGCCTTCAGCGACCTGTCCTCCTGCTGGTGGGTCACCCCCACTCCTGTCTCCCTGCCTCCCCTGGTGCCTTCCATCTCAGCTCACTGGAGACCAGCTGGCCAGAGGGTGAAGAGTGAGGTTTCGAGCACCCTGGCCCTGTGATACAGAGGACGGGGATGAGCGGCGCTGGGTGCCGGCCAACCACACCTGGCACAGAGCTACCTAAACCAGACATCCCTACTAGGTGGGTGGAGGAGCCTCTGGCGGCCTGGTGCTCTTCAGATGGACACCGCACAGCCACTGGCCTCCAGGGCCCTCCCTGACCCACATCTTCCCCCCTCTCATCTCTACACACTTGTCTGAAACTACCCAGACTTTGGAATTACCTCCAGGCACCAAGCTCAAGGAGTTCTCAGGCTGAGCTCTGTGAATGTGAGGCATGCCCCTGTTCCCCTCCACTCCTGTAAGTGTAAATTAAGGAGTCCTGTTGTTGTCTCTCAACAAACCAGTGACCACACACTCCGCACACCCACTGCAAGTCCTGATTGTGTGTGTGTGTTCGTGGCTTATGAGGGTCTCCTTCCCTGAAACCGTAGGCTGCGTGACTGAACTGTGTCTACTCTGATCAATGCTGTCTCCCCAGAGACTGGAGCAGCTGTGGCACATGAGGCTGTCCCACACATTTTAGTAAATCAGTGAATAAATGAATAAATGGCCCCACAGGACATACACCAAACCTTTATTCATAGTCACCTCCAGGGAGTGGAGCAGGCCATTTTTTATATTACACACTTTTGTTCATTTTAATGTTTTCAGCAAGAATGGATCATCCTTGTCTTATGAGAAGCACATCTTCTTAGGATCACGTTCATGATGGAGAAACTCCCACGTTAGCAGCTATCCTAGGAAAGTAGCAAGCGTCATCCATGGATGTCCATTAAAGCATTGATAATGGTCAAAAATTACTGTGAAAATGACTCAGCCAAGTATGCTGTGCTGTCTCTGCCTGACCAGGTCAAGGGCAGGGGCGGGTGCCCCACCATGCTGCTCACTGGAGTCAGGTTACAGATGTCTGGAAGCTACAGGTTGTAGCGTTTTGCTGATTGGTGAGATTATAGGTGAACTTCACTTATTTTATTTTTGTTGCTTATCTACATTTTTATAAAATCTAAAAATAAATATGCATTACTTTTTAAACAGGAAAAACATTATAAAAATAAAACAAAATTGTTTTTCTTTTTTAACAAATTAGGTAAAGAGAACCAAACAAGGAGTGTTTTCTGCGAGAGTGACATCTAACCGTCTTCATCAACTTTGATGTTCAGGTGAGCTCAACCTGCTGGGTGGGGAAGGAACACAGTGACATCAGGAAGAGGGGTGATGGTGACGTCTAGGGTCTGAGGTCACACAGCTGATTTAGAGTCCAAACTCAAGTTTCTGCTTTCTAGGCCACACTGGGGTATGAGCAGGGCGGGGTGAGATCCTGCTATTTGACAGAGGAGGTTGGGTCACTGTCCTCTATAACAAGCTTAGGGGCTGGATGACCTGCAAGTGTGGCCAAACTGACTATGCCACAGATATTGGACCCCAATTGAAATTGTTCTTATGTGTAACCCACTAAAAGAAAACCAAGGTTTACAGCAACAAACTCATTTCTTATATTATAAAAGTAGAATGCAGCAACGACCCACGCATTGCTTCCTACCGATTTCCTTTCTAATAACGGTCCAACTACTCACCAAAATAGCAATGAACTCATGAAAATGAACGGAGATATTTAACTAAATGGTATCAAGCTCCTTTCACACATAGAAAGCGTCTTGTGTGAAATCCCGCCCCACTCCCTCATCTCAGAAGGCAAAGCTCAGACGAAAAGTATCAAATTCTTTTTCTCCATTACTTTCCTGCAGGGTAAAATTATGACTTCCAATTATCTCTTATAAGCAGTAGCATATTTAAATCAGGTTAAGTAAATCAGGAGAAGAAAGAATCAGAGTTTCCTAAAGAAGCAAAGTTTGCAATACTAGCAGGAGGCCAGCTGGTGTCAAGACCTTGTCAAAAAATACCTCTGTCCAGCACCACTGACATCTTCCTGGTCTGTGGCAATTATACTTCACCTAAAATAATGATGTGTTATTCTGGAAGGGGGGGTATAGTAAGTGGTTCGAGTGGCATTAGTAAATCCATCCCTTTGTCTGTAATAGAGGAGGTCATATTTTTGGAAGTGATCAGAGGAGGGTGACAATGGAGGCAAAGGGACAGGTTTGAGGCCCTCTGATTGGGGGACACTGGGATGCCGGGCGGGGGATGGGGCGGCAATCCCAGAACTCAGCTTTCCTGGGCAGGAGAAGGTGCCCTGGGGAGAGAAGATGCAGATGCTTTTTGTTTTGTTTTTGTCAAGAATGACTTCTTTCTTCAATGTTGACTTTCAAAAGACTAAAAGAAAGACTTAGGTCTGTGATTGGACAGAGTAAAAAGACAGTAACAGAAGGATAAATTGGAAATCTCAACAGAGAATTTTTGTTAACTATTGAAATAGTAGGAATAAGAAAATTCAATTAGCTTTATGGCTTTTTAATTGTCTTTTGAGCAAAACCCCTGACTAAAAGATAAAAGTTTGAATTGTTTACCTCTAAATTTCTTTACAGAGAAAAAAACAAAAACACAAAAAGCATCCCAGGGTCAGTGTCCCTAATTCAGTGTCCCCTGTCAGATAAATGGGTGAACTGGTGACATCTTCACTTTGCTTTCATGTGTTTAAAATGAATAGTTCCCTGTCTGTATTCTCCCAATAAGTCCAGTGATTTTATAGAACTAAGTATAAGTAATTGATGGACAATTTCACCTTTTCCTAAGGTGTAAAAATTAAAGCGTTGTTAGAGAAAGTTGAATTTCTCTCTGTTAATATTCAGAAGCTACTGAGGACTATCAGACAGGCTTAACGGGTTACCACGGTTCTTATAAAGCCAGCAGCAGTCTGGGAAGGGCCCCCACGCAGAGTCCAAGGCATCTGGAATCTTACTACTTTGCCACAAAACTAGCTGGTGACCTCATGCAAGAACAGTCATTCCCAAATTCTAACGATCAGCTATTACCCCATCTTTTTGCAATATCTATATACCATCCATGCCATTCTTTGTTGAATATTTCTTTTTTAAATTTCAAAATATAAAGAGGGTACGGATGTCTTAGGTTGGCTGGGCGCTTTTGTAATGCCTGAGACCTGGCTAAAGGTGCACTTGTTCCCTGGACAGTGTGCCTATCACTGTCAGGGACCTTTTTGCCCCTCTTGTCCCCCCCACCCCACCCGGCCCTCCCAGCTGGAGTTCCACTGAGTGTTCCCTCCCTCTGTGCACCTGTGTGCTCACTGGTTGGTTCCAATTTAAGAGTGAACACATGTGGTGTTTGATTTTCCATTCTGGAGACGCTTAACTGACAAGAACGGTCTCTAGTTCCACCCAGATTGTTGCACAAGGTATTAATTTGTCTATTTTCAAGGCTGAGTTGTGTTCCGTGGACATATACCAGATTTTAATAATCCACTCGTGAATTGATGGGCACTTGGGCGAATTACACATTTTTGCAGTTGTGAATTGTGCTCCAATGAACATTTGAGTGCATGTGTCTTTTTGATGAAATGTCTTTTTTTTTATTCCCCTATGGGTAAATACCCAATAATGGGGTTGTTGGATCAAATGGTAGGTCCATTTTACTTCGCTGAGGAATCTCTGTACTGATTTCTACAGAGGTTGTAGTAATTTGCGGTCCCACCAACAGTGTAAAAGCCTTCCTTTCTGTCTGAATCCAGGCCAGCATCTATTGTTTGGGGACTTTTTGATAAACGCCATTCTAGCTGGGGTAAGGTGGTATCTCATTGTGGGTTTATATGCGTTTCCTTGGTGATTGATGCTGTTGGACATTTTTTCATGTGTTCACTGACCATTTGTCTGTCTTCTTTTGAGAAGCTTCTGTTCAAATCTTTTGCAGGTTTTTTAATAGGCTTGTTAGGCTTTTTTTGTTTGTTTGCTTTGCTTGACGTCTTTCTAAATTCTAGCTCTTTATCGGATAGATAGTTGTGATTATTTTCCTCTGTCCTGTAAAATGTATATTTGCTCCACTGATTGTTTTCGTAGCTGTGCTGAATCTTTTTAGTTGAATCAAGCCCCACTTATTGCTTTTATTATTGCCACAGTTGCCATGGAGGTCTTTTTCACAAATTCTTTGCTTAGGCAGATATCTAACAGAGTTTTCCCTACACTCTCCTCTAGAATTCTTATGGTTTCATTGCTTAGATCTAATACTTGCATTTATCTTGAATTACTTTTTGTGAGTGGTGACAGGAGGGGTCCTGTTTCATTCTTCTGCATGTGGAGATCCAATTTTCTCAGCATCTTCATGGATTAGGCTTCTTTGAACCATGGTAATTTGTTGTCTGCTTTGTCAAAGATCAGTTCATCTTTTACATATGGTTCCCTGTTTTGTTTTATTGATCTATGTCTTTATTTGTGTAAAAATACCATGATGTTTTGGTTACTATAGCCTTGTAGTATTTTTTAAATTGGGTAATGTGATGTCTCCAAATTTATTCTTTTTACTTAAGATTCCTTGAGTGAAAAAAAAAAAGGCTATTCAGACTCTTTTCTGGTTCCAAATGAAGCACAGAACTTTTATTTTTCTAGAGGTAATTTAATGGAGACCCTGTTTTTCTTGTATCCTCTGTTTTTTTTTTCCTCCTAGTTCCCCTTATAGAGCTCTTTCACCCCCTGGGTTAAGTGTATCCCTGACGTTTCATTTTCTTTGTAGCTCTTGTGAGTGGTCTGGAGTCTCTGAGTTGACTCTCAGGTTGATGCTATTAGTGTATAGAAATAGATGCACAGTGGCTTTGTATGCTGAATCCAGCAGACTCTCCCTGGATCTGTGGGATTTTCTAGGTGTAAGATCATGTCTTGTATCATACCTATCATATCGTTGACTTCTTCTTTGCCAGTTTGGATGCACTTCATATTTTCTCTTCTTGACTGCTCTGGCCCGGACTTCCAGCCATGTTGAGTACCAGTGGTGACAGCGAGCACCCTTGTCTCGTTCCACTTCTCAAGGGAATGCTTTCAACTTCTCCCATTCAGTGTGATGTTGGCTGTGGGTTTGTCATAAATGAATTTATTATTCTGAGATATGTTCCTTCTATGCTAAGTTTGTTGAGGATTTCTACCAGGAAAAGGTGACAGATGTCATCAAATGCTTTTCATTTATTGAGAAGATCATATGGTCCTTGTTTTTGGTTTTGCTTGTCTGGTGAATCACATGGATTGGGCTGCTGCTCCCTGGGATGAAACCCACTTGGTCCTGGTGGTGAATTTTATTTTTGCTATGCTGGTAAATATAGTTTGCTAGTATTTTATTGAGGATTTTACATCTATGTAGATATTCATAATGCATATTGGACTGTAGTTTCCTTTCTCTCTCTCTCTCCCCCTCCCCCCTCTCTCCCTCCTTCCCTCCCTCCCTTCCTTCCTTCCTTCCTTCCTTCCTTCCTTCCTTCCTTCCTTCCTTCCTTCCTTCCCTCTTTCCTTCCATGTGTACCCTCTCTTGACTTTGGTATCAAGGTGATACTGGCTTTGTAGAATGAGTTGAGAACAATTCCCCCCTTCTTGGTTTTATGTAATAATTTTGTATTATGGGTACCAGGTTTTCTTTGTAGGTCTTTCTTTTATTGAGGGAGCAGATTTTCAATTACCGTTTTGACCTCACTTTTCATTATTAGTCTACTCAGGAGCTCCATTTCTTCCTGGCTGAGCTTTGGCAGGTTGTTTGTTTCCAGGAATTCATTCATTTCCTTTCCCTTCTCTAGTTTGTGTGCAGAGATTTACGTAGTGTTCGTGGATGTTTCGTTTTCTGTGCATCAGTCGTAATGTCAACTTTACCTTTGATTAAGCTCACTGACTCCTTTCTCGTCCAGTAAGAGGATTGTGTTTTCTCTTTGTCTTTTCAAAGAAACAACTTTTAGTTTTCTTAATTCTTTGCATTTTTTTATTGTTTGTTTTCCAACTTATTTTGTTATGCCCAGGCCTTCCTTATATCTTTTCTTCTGTGGTTTTGAGTTTGGTTTGTTCTTCTGGTTCTATTTCCTGGAAGTATGCCGATAAGCTATTAATTCGTGATCTTTCAGTCTTTTTGACGTAGGCATTTCAGGCCATGAGTTTTCCCCTGAGGGATGCTTTTGCTGTGTCTCAAAGATTTCGATAGCTTGTGTCTCATTTGTCATTCAGGAAATCAAGGAATTTTTTAAATTTCCATTTTATTTTCTTTCTTGACCCCGCAGATTGTTTAATTTCCATGACTTTGTTAGGTTTGAATGTTTCTCTTGTGGTCAATTTCTAGTTTTATTTTGCTGTGGTCCTACAAGATACATGGTATGATTTTTAGTTTTAGTTATTATTATTTCTGGAGACCTGGTTAGTGGCCTTGGATATGGTCAATCTTAGAGAATGTTTCATGTGCTGCTGAGAAGAATATATATTCTGTAGTTTTGGGGTAGAATGTTCTACAAAATTCTGTTAGGGCCATTCAATTTAGAGTTTGGTTTAAGTCTATTTTTTAGTTATTTTTAGCTTTGACAATTTGTTGATGTCTAACAGTGGGGGCATTTGAGGTCCCTGGCAATTACAATGTGTTGGGTTCCTTCCTTAGCTCTGGTAAGATTTGCTTTATGTATCTGGGAGTCCTTGCATTGGGCACACTCTAGTAAGATCTGCTTTATGTATCTGGGAGTCCTTGCATTGGGCACACTCTGGTAAGATCTGCTTTATGTATCTGGAAGTCCTTGCATTGGGCACACTCTGGTAAGATCTGCTTTATGTATCTGGGAGTCCTTGCATTGGGCACACTCTGGTAAGATCTGCTATATGTATCTGGGAGTCCTTGCATTGGGCACACTCTGGTAAGATCTGCTTTATGTATCTGGGAGTCCTTGCATTGGGCACACTCTGGTAAGATCTGCTTTATGTATCTGGGAGTCCTTGCATTGGGCACACTCTAGTAAGATCTGCTTTATGTATCTGGGAGTCCTTGCATTGGGCACACTCTGGTAAGATCTGCTTTATGTATCTGGGAGTCCTTGCATTGGGCACACTCTGGTA
>CAUYTI010141772.1:0-22092 GCA_963575145.1 Galago senegalensis | reverse complement strand
AAGAAATCCAAAAGTTCAGAGTTCTGTAAAATTTGAAGTCTTAACTAATAGGGGATGTAGAAAAAAATTTCCCTATGAGAGAATAATTTCTGGAGGTGACATCTAATCTAAGATAAAATTTTTAACACTACATTCATGATGAATCAGAAATAATAGCCATGCTTTGGGGCATTCACCTGTACTCCAAGCTACTCAGGAAACTGACAGGAGAAAATCACCTAATCTCAAGATTTGGAGGTTTCTGTAATCTGCAGACACCACAGAACATTTGGAGGTTTCTGTAATCTGCAGACACCACAGAACATGAATTAAGTGTCTGTGTGTATTAAAAAAAAAAAAAGTAAAAATGAGAAGTATCTTCAATACACATATTTTTCTCCATTTATTTATTGAGACATTGTTTTGTTTTGTTGACTTTGGTACAGTACCCTGGTATTATATGTCACAGCAAACATCAAGTGTTCTCATCAAGAAAACTTATTCCCTCACCTGGCAAGCCAGGTTCCTCCATACAATTCAGCCACTTTTTCTTCTTCAGAGATGGGTATCTCACTCATGCTGAGGCTGTTCTCCAATTCAGAAGCTCAGACAATTTGACTGACTGGGCCTCTCAAATTGCCTAGAATAGAGGCAAGAAGAACCACCCCCAGCCACAAAACCTAGTTTGAAAAATATCCCATCTTCAATGTCTGAAGAAATGGATGGTGACCACCACTATAATGGTGGTGATTTCGAAAATAGTCCAATATGCAACAAAAATTAGCTAGGTATGGAGGGGGGTGCTTGTAGTTCAAACTTCTGGGGAGGCTGAGGTGAAGAATTGCCTAAGCCTAGGATATGGAGGTTCCCTTTAGCTGTGATGGTGCAGTACTTTACTGAGATTGACAAAGTGAAAATCTGTTGAAAAGAATATAAGGACTGAGAGAATCCTACTTAATTGTCTCTATGCAGCTGTAATACAGCTTTAGTCTCACTGCTGAACAAAATTGCTACTGTTGTATTAGCCTAGTCACTGGAATCTCATCCATTAATGTAATCAATAAGGCAAAATGGGAGATCACTTCTCTGTTGTGGATGGACAGCTAAGAAATGTCCTTGATCAAACACTTGCAGGACACTAGCTGAAGTGAGCAGAAAAGTCTAGTGACTATCTCTGATAAGAAGCCTGGATGCCACAACATTTCAGAATGAAGTCACTACATGGTCACAATGGATGACATAACAATGGGTGTTGCCCTGGGTTACCATGTTTAAGCTTAATATTGTAACAGGTAAGCATATATAGTTTCTGTCCAGATTTTTTGTTGGATTCAAACTGTTACAAAGAGTTTTTCACACTCAATTTCTGCTTTCTAAATTATTCTTTCTGACCATGGCTGTGGGATTTAAGAATCCATTGTTTCCTTTTCAAGTCATGGATTTGTAATCAAATGGAAGAGTGTAATTTATATTCAGTGATGCCTTGTGATGTGAAATTGAGCCCAATGATTGGAAAATGATTTGAATGATGTAAAAAGCACATCACACAATTCCAAGTTCTACTTTTCAAGATGTTTAACTTCATTCTCTAGACTAGACTTCTTTTGTATGGCATGTGTCTCACTGAAGTTTTCCTCTTGAAATATGATAAGATTCTGTATCCAGTAGTGTACTCCATACATACAGTTATTTATGATTATCGTGGGAAATATCAGCCTATCTTTAAATTTCCATCAATCCTAAATTCCGAGCTATGTATGTCTAAACTTTTGGCTTCTTGGCGACAATGCATGTTAAAGAGTTATGTTGGATTATACATATAATACACAATAACTAATAAAACCTGACAGAGATAAAAGAAATTCATACATATTTGTGATGATCTCTTACCATGGGTATGTAAAGCCTTCCTGACATACTCTCTATTTGTCACTGAGGCTTCAGGATTGGGCAATTCTCAAAGTCTAATATACGCTCATTTCTTAAGTAGAGCTCAGTGACTTACACCAGACATGACTTCAATATTTTTATCTTCTGGGAAGCCCAATTTAGCAGATCCCCTGAGCTCGCAAGTTAGATACAAAGCGGAGCAATGGTAAGACATCCTGAGACTTGATCTCCTACCCAGTATCTACTAAAAGTGAAAAGGTCATCAAGTGAGGTATCCTTTACCTATAGTTATCATCTTCCCAAGAGGCTGAGGCAGAAGGATCCCTTCAACCGAAGAACTGGATGTCATCGTGTGCAAGGATGAGGTCATGAACAAACTCACCTTGGAACAGAGTGAAAGTTGGTCTCAGGAATAATAATGAAAGCAAGACAGAATGAAAGAAGAAGGAAGGAAGGAAGGAAGGAAGGAAGGAAGGAAGGAAGGAAGGAAGGAAGGAAGGAAGGAAAAGGGAAGGGAAGGGAAGGGAAGGGAAAGGAAAGGAAGGAGAAAGAAGAAAGAAAGGTACAGTGTTCAAGAGCAAACTTATGAGGAAAAGTCAGTAGGCAGATGGAATACAGGACTACATAAAGGGGGAGATTTTTGTGGTCTCGATGGTGAGGAGATTACAATGAATCAGGACAAGTTTTTTGAGGTTGCTTCTGTAGGAGACTGCCAGTTGTTCTGATGGGTAGTGGTTATCCAGAGATGTCTAGTCCCTGGCCTTGAAACGGAATATTGGCCCAGAGTGAAAAGTGAAACAGTGGGGTTGGAGGGTATATTATCTGGATATTTTAGTGTGCATATAAAAACCTGATTTGAGTCAAGAATTTACTCTGTGGGCATTTTAGAGTAACTATAGGAATGTAAGTTACTAAATGGTCAGAGTTGTATAAAATCTGAAGAGTTGACTAATAGGGGTTGAAGGAAAAAAATTTTTCTATGTGAGAATAATTTAACTGGTTGACATCTAATCTAGGGGAAAATTATCAATACTAGATCTGTGGTCAAAAATATAAATAATAACCAGTCGTGTTCCTGTACACTTGTAGTCCTAGCTACTCTGGAGCCTGAGAGAAGAAAATCATCTAAGTCTTAGAGTTGGAGGTTGCTGTGATATTTAGATGCTACAGAACTCTACTGAGTGTGGTAAATAAAGTAAGTCTCTGTCTCGATAAAAAAACAAAAAACAAAACAAAACAACAAACTAATGGGCTTGATCAGGCAAAAGAATCACCTGAGCCTAGGAGATGGAGGTTTCTGTAAGCTGTGATGGCACAGAACTTTACTGAGAGTGACAAAGTCAAATTCTGTCTCAAGGGGAAAAAAAATAAAGTAGAAGGAGCATCCTACCTAAGTATTTCTATGCACTTGTACCATCTGAAATGCAGCTTGAGTCTCAATCTTGTACAAAATCTCAACCATTGTATCGGCATAGTTACTTACACAATTCCCATTTTTACTTTTCATGATGTGTCACAACTTTCTCTAGAGTAGCCTTGGTTTAGACAGTAGAGAGTCTCACTCAAGTATCCCTCTAAAAATTTGGTGAGGCACTGTACGTCATACCTGTACGTCATAACTATTTAATGTCATGGGAAATATCAGCCTATGTTTAAATTTCCATCCATCCTGAATTCTGCGCTAGGTGTGCCTAAAGTTTTTGCTTCTTGATGACATTTCATGTTGAAGAGTTATGTTGGATCATGAAAATAATACACAGTAATGAATGAAACCAAGTACAGATAAAAAAGACCTATGATAGTTGTGGTGATATTTTGCCACAAATATATAAAACAGTCCAGACATACTCCCTATGTTTCCGCAGGCCTGAGGATTGGACAATCCTCAAAATCCCCAATAAGCTCATTACTTAAATACAGCTCAATGACTTAACCCACTCATAACTAAAGTGTTTCAATGCTCTGGGCAACCAAACTGTGCAGATCCCCTGAGTTCTCAAGTTAGAGACAAGGCTGAGCAAGAGAAAGACATTCTGTGCCCTGATCTCCCACTGTGTCTATAGCCAAATATAAAAGGTAGTCAAGTGTTGTATCCCTTACCTATTTTTCTAACTATTTCAGAGGCTCAGGCAGGAGGATCACTTCAACTGAACAGTTAAATGTCATTGTGTGCAAGGCTGAGGTCATGCACAATCGATCCTGGGGAACAGAGTGATATTGAGTCTCATAAAAAAAATGAAGGAAGGAAGGAAGGAAGGAGGGAAGGAAGGAAGGAAGGAAGGAAGGAAGGAAGGAAGGAAGGAAGGAAGGAAGAAAGAAAGAAAGAAAGAAAGAAAGAAAGAAAGAAAGAAAGAAAGAAAGAAAAAAGAAAGAGAGAGAGAGATGGGAAGGGAAAAGAAGGGAAAGGAAGGGAAGGGAAGAGAAGGGAAGGAAAGGGAAGGGAAGGGAAGGGAAGGGAAGGGAAGAGAAGGGAAGAGAAGGGAAGGGAAGGGAAGGGAAGGGAAGGGAAGAGAAGAGAAGAGAAGAGAAGAGAAGAGAAGAGAAGAGAAGAGAAGAGAAGAGAAGGGAGAGGGGGAGAGAAGGAAGGAAGGAAGGAAGGGGAAGGAATGAAGGAAGGAAGGGGGAAGGAAGGGGGAAGGAAGGAAGGAAGGAAGGAAGGAAGGAAGGAAGGAAGGAAGGAAGGAAGGAAATGTGCTAGGTACTTGTTCCGAGAGAAAATTATGAGGAAAGGTCAGTACGGTGATGGACTTCAGAACTACATTAAGGAGGTAATTTATGAAGATCCCTGGGGGAAAAAGGGAACAATCAGTCAGGACAAGTTGATTTTTGTTTGATTTCTTAGGAGACTTCGAGGTGATCTGATGGGTAGGGGTTCTCTAGAGATGTCTGGTCCCTGGTCTTAAACTGATTGGGGAAAGGGAATATTGGCCCAGATAGAAAAGTGTAACAGAAAAAGTGGAATGTATAATCTGTATGTTTTAGTGAGCATAAAAATTCTGACTAGAGTGAAGAATTCACTGTGTTTGCAGTTTAGAGTGACTACAAGAATATAAGATACCAAGTCATAGTAGTGTAATAATAGTAGTGTAAAATCTAAAGTCATGGCTTATAGGCATTGTAAGAATAAAATTTTCCTATGAGAGAATAATGTCTCCCATTGACATATAAATCTAGGGGAAAATTATCAACACTAGATCCATGGTAAAAATTTTGCAGCCCAATTCATAATTGCCCGGTCATGGAAGAAGCCCAAATACCCATTGATCCATGAATGGATCAATAAACTGTGGTATATTTAGACCATGGAATACTCTGCATCCCTAAAGAAAGACCAAGACTTTACCTCCTTCGTGTTTACATGAATGACACTATAAAATGGTCTTCTTAGCAAAGTATCTCGAGAATGGAAGAAAAAGTATCTAATGTACCCAGCCCTATTATGAAACTAATTTATAGATCTCAAATGAAAGCTACAACCTTATTCTAGGCTAAAGAATATGGGGAGGGGTTCAGGGAGGGTATGGGAGAAGGATGGATGGGTGGTGGGAGGGTGACTGGAAAGATCACCTATATGGTCTGTCTAACAAGGGTACAATGAATTTTTCTAGAACTAGATTATAAAAGATTTAACACAATAATTAAGTAAATGACACAAAGTCTATGTTAACCAGTTTAATGAAAATATTTAAAATAGTATATGAAAACACTACAGTATACCCTATGTTTTCATTAATGTATAGAGCTATCTTTTAATAATAAAAAATTAAAAATAATAGCCAGTGATGGAGAGCATCTGTAGTATGAGCTACTTTGGAAGCTGAGAGAAGTAAATCACCTAAGACCAGGAATTGGAGATTGCTGTAATCTGTAGATGCCACATAACTTTACTTACTGTGATAAATAAAGTCTCTGTCTGTATAAAAGAAAAGGAAAAATGAGAAGTATCTCAAATACAAATGTTTTTATCCATTTATTTATTGAGACAGTGTCTGGTTTGGTTGTATTTGGCAGAGTGCCATGATATCATAGCTCACAACAAACTACAAGTTTTCTCATGAAGCGAACATATTACTTCAGCTGGCATACCAGGAGGCTGAATAACATCTGGCTGTTTTTAATTTTCAGAAATGGATATTTAAATAATGCTGAGGTTTGTGTCCAATTCAGAAGGTCAGACATTTCAACTGATTGGGTCATCAAAACCTTGTTTGAAAAATATCTGAAATAGTGGTTTATCTTGAAGATGGTGAGTTCCAAAATGTTACCAGCCACTCTGCAAAAAAAAAAAAAAAAAGCTGAACATTGAGAAGGGCACCTGTAGTTCAAGGTACTGGGGCAAAAGAATTGCCTGAGACCAGGAGATGGTGGATTATGTGAGCTGTTATGGCACAGCAGTCTACCAAGAGAGGTGAACTGAAACTCTTTATCAAAAAATAAATAAATGAATAAAAGGACAAAAAGCATCCTACTTAAGTGTCTCTATGAAGTTTTGGCATCTGGACTGTAGCTTGAGTCTCACTTATGTACAAAATCTAAAGTGTGCCAGCCTAGAGACCAGAGTCTCAGCCATTAAAGTAGTCAATAAGGCACAAGTAGGAGATCACTTCTCTGTGTGTGGATGAGGACTAAGAAATGTCCTGGATCAAACACTTGCTGGACAGCAGTTGAATTGATCAGAAAAGTTCAGAGAGTATATTTGAGCAGAATCATGGATCTCATGACATTCCAGGATCTACTCTCTACGTGGTCACCACCAATGACGTCACAATGGGTGATGCCCGTGGTTACCATCTTTAAGCTTAATCTGATTTGTTCTAAGCATGCACAGTTGCTATCCAGGTTTGTTGTTGGCTTCCAAGTGTTACAAAATATGTGATTGTTTTCTCCCCCATTAATTCCTGCTTCCTAAATATTGTTTTGTAAACATGGCCAAGGGATTCAACAACATATTCCTTCCATTTAAAGTCACAGATTTGTAATCAAATGGAAAAGTGCAATATACCTAGTGCTGCCCTAGGTTGTTAATGAACAAAAAATCAACCCCAAACCCTGGACAATGATTTGACAGACTTAAATGGTATGTGACACAATGCACAGTTTTATTTTTCATGAAGTTTTCTTTGATTTATTTATTTATTTGTTATTAAATCACAGCTGTGTACATTAATGCAGTCCTGAGGTACAGTGTGTTTTTTTTATATACAATTTCAAATATTTTCATTGAACTGGTATATAGCCTTCATAACATTTCCTTAGTTATTGTGTTAAGACATTTATATTCTACATTTTTAAAGTTGCACATGTACCCTTAAAAGATTCACTATAGGCGTAGTCTCACCATTCACCCTAACTTTATCCATTTCCCCCCATCCCCTTAAGTGTCCTAATCATGAAGCAATGCTGTATATTACAAAAGGCTTTTTCTTCATCAACTGATAGATTCATATGGTCTTTTTTTTTATTTGTTTATGTGCTGAATTATATTTATACATTTATATATATGGAACCAGCCTTGATACCCTGAGATAAAACCCACTTGGTCATGGTGCATAATTTTTTAATGTGCTTCTGGACTCTGTTTGTTAGGATCTTGCTGAATATTTTCACATCAACATTCAATTAATAATATTGGTCTATATTTTTTTCTAGTTGGGTCTTTTCCATGTTTGGTGATCAAGGTGATTTTGGCTCCATAGAATGTGTTGGGTAGCATTAACTCTTTTTCTATATTTTGGAAAAGATTAAATAATAGTGGTAATAGTTCCTCTAATAAATGTTTGGAAGAATTCTGACATGAAGCCATCTGCTTTTGGAATTTTCTTTTTAGAAAGATTTTGTATAGTTGATGCTATTTCAGAACTTGTTCAAAATTTCCATTAATGCTGGTAAGTCTTGGATGGTGGTGTGCTTCCAAGTATTGGTCAATTACCTTCAGGTTTACATAGTTCTGAGAATGATATTTCTTGTAATGTTCATTAAGGATTTTTTGAATTTCTGTGGGATCTGTTGTTATTTTGGTCCTTACTATCTCTGATTTATGAAATGAGAGATTTTACCCTTTTTTTTCCTGGTTAGGTTGCATAAATATTTATCTATTATATTGACCTTTTAAAAACCCAACTTTTTAATTTATTGATCTATTGTATAATCCTTTTGTTTTCAATTTCATTTAATTTTGTCATAATTTTGGTGATTTTTTTTTCTTCTACACTGTTTAGGAGTGGAATGTTCTTCCTTTTTCAGTTTCTTGAGATCATCCTCTTAAATGTTAAGTTCATCTCTTTCCATTCTCTTGAGAAAGGCTTTCAGTGCTATGAATTTCCCTCTGAGGACTCACAGTATTCCAGAGATTCTAATAATTCATGTCTTCATTATCATTTTGTTCAAAATATTTGGTAATTTTCTTCTTAATCTTTTCTCTGACTCAACTATCATCAGCATAAGTTTATTTATCTTCCATGTTTTTGTATGAGTCTGCAGATTCCTGTTTCTGAGTTCAACTTTTATTCCATGATGGTCTGAGAACATGCAAGGAATAATTTCTGTTATTTTAAATTTACTGAGATTAGACTTGTGACCTAAGATGTGATTTATTTTGGAGTATGTTGAGTCGGATGATGAGAAAAATGTGTATTCAGATTTGTTAGGATGAAATCTTCTCTAAATGTCTGTTAAATCTAAGTGTAGAATGGTTAAGATTAAATCTAATATTTCTTTGCTTGGCTTCTTTTTGAAAGATGTATCCATCACTGCAAAAGGAGTGTTAAAATCTCCAATATGATGGAGGTATAATATATCAAGTTACTGATGCCTGTTAGAATGTCTCTTATACATTGAGGTGCATTCTTCTTGGTTGCATAAATATTAGTAATTGAAATATAATCATATTGCATATTTCCCTTAACAAATAAGAATTGTACATACTTATCCTTGCTTACTTTTGTTGGTTTAAAGCTTATTATGGGGCTGCATAATATCCCACGTTGTACATATACCATAGTTTATTGATACATTTGTGAGTCAATGGGCACTGAAAATTCATCCATGACCTACTTTTCTTCCTTCATGTTTACATGGATGGAGCTGGAAAATAGTCTTTTTAGCAAAGTATGTCGAGAATGGAAAAAAAAAGTATCCAAGGTACTCAGCCCAACTATGAAACTAATTTATAGCTTTCATAGGAAATCTATAACCCAATTATAGCCCAAGAATACAGGGTAAGTGAAGACAAAGGGGAATGGAGGCAGGAGTATAGGAAGAGGGAAGGTTATTGGTGGGATCACATCCATGGGTTAACTTTTAAAGGTACATGTGAATATTTCTAAATGAAGAATATAAATATATTAACACAATAACTAAGAAAATGACATGAAGGCTAGGTTAATCAGTTTGATAAGAATATTCAAATTGTATATAAAAATAACACATTGTATCCCATGACAGTATCAATGTACACAGCTATGATCAAATTAAAAAAAAAGAAAGCCTGTTGTATCTGCAAATAAAATCACAACTCTTACTTTTTTTCTGATTTCCATTTGCCAAGAATATAGATGACTATCTCTTCACCCTGAGTCTATGTTTATCTTTTAAGGTAATATGATATTTTTGTATGTAGCAGATATCTGGTCTGAGTTTTTGTAACCTGTCAGCCAACCTTTACCTCTTGAGAGGACACTTTAAGTCATTCTCATTAATTGACAATATTGATAAGCCTGGTAAAATTTTGGGTATTGAATTTTTTGAAAGTCTGGTGAACATTTTTAATCCATTTTCCACTGTGAAATTTGGAATTTGATAAAAAGGTACCAAATGAGTTTACTTTTGTGGTGGGGGATTGCACTGGTCATTATGGAGGATAGCTCTCTGTATATCCTTGAGCGCTGGTTTAGTTATGGCAAATTCCTTCAACATGTGAATGTCTTTAAAGTATTTAATTTCACCCTCATAAATGAAACTCAAATTTAGCTGGATACAGGATCCTGGGTAGAAAGTTATTTTGTTTTAAGAGATTAAAAGTCAATGACCACCCTCTTCTAGCTTGAATATTTTCAACAGAGATATCTACAGTCATTCTAGTATTCTTCCCTTTGTAGGTTATGGTTTTCTTACATTGTAAGGACTTACATTGTAAGAGGAAGTGCTAACCTAATTCAACCCCCACGTGTAAAGGCCGGATCAGGAGACCAGTGCTAGTAAGAATTCCAGATTAAACCATCCTTTCTTTGTTTAGACTAAAACACAGAGCACAGCTCAGGGCCCCTCCCTTCAAGACAGCCTAATCCCTCCACCCTCCCCTCACACCTTAAACCTATCATAGGCCAAAGACTACATTCCTAACCTTATCTAGATTCAACTTCATCAAGTAACCATGCCCCCTCAACTAACCCTATATAAGATTGTACCGATCTCTAATAAACAGCTTCGGCTCAGCCTTCTCCCTATACTGTACGAGTGGTTGTGTGATTGTGTCCACTCCTTCCCCTCCCCCCTCATACTCCGATCACGAACTCTCCGACACCGCCCGCTGGCCAGGCCGCGTGGCATTTTCTACTTTGATATGTGTCAGTTACACAGGAAAATAGATCCTCTGGATGGGTTATTCTTTAAGAAGGTTGGATTTCATTTTTCTGTCCCTTTCAGCTAGATACAACCCTGCACATGTCTAGAAGAGCCCCTGGAAGCAGTACCATGGAGAGAGGGAACCATGACTGCATTGCATTTTTAATTATAAAGTTTTGAGAACAAAAAGAGAAAAAAGTGTAATATTGATTAAATTCAAACTCACATTCAAAATTATTCTAGCTGAGTAATGAGTGTAATCAATAATCAAGTTGTACCACTGTGTTTATCCACCATTGCAAACTTGCTAATAATTTGGAGGGATTGCTCTTTGGATCTAGATATTGAGTTAGATCTAAGAATTTTCTTCTTACTGGAAAAAAAATTAGGTAATGAAGACTCTGGGGCATATCGTGAAATAAAAAGAAGTGATTAAGTTTGTAGTTTTATGCAAATAAAAATCAAAGCACTAGAAGAATAAAAATAAGGAAAGGGTAAGGCTTTCAGGAAGTTCCAAGCTGTCTCCTGTGATCCTTTTACATAATGGCTACAACAGTTTTTACATAATCAACAATGCAGAAAGTCAGTACAAGGATTGCTATACATGAGACAAACATCTTGGAAAATATTGTGGGGGGAAAAGAGAGAACTTGCTGATAATATAGTACTCGCAAAACAAGCCTTTGCTATTTCCCTCTTGACACCGTGTCGGTTGTCTACCAGGGCAATCATATCGGACCGTAATTGTCTAACAATTGTTCCACACTGAGAAAATACTTCTGATTACAGACATTAACACGTTTAGACATTAAACCTCCTCCCCGTAATTACCCCTGAGCTTATTCTCACAAATGAATTAATATTCTGAGCGCTTGGACTAATACAACCAGCAAAGGGGTGATGAATTGCTTCCAAATCAGATAAAATGAAGCATGACATCATTTAATTAATTTCATGGTAGTGGGGAGTTGAGGCAGATAGAAAACATTTCCACTGGGGCTATCTTCTCAGAATTGGGTGAGGCGGGGGCACCAAGTGGGGAAAGGAGGATGAAACCTGCTGTTCCTGAAAACTTCTGTCTTTTGAGCAGCAAGTTTACATATTCCAAGGCACAATTTAAGGCAGTGATACTTTTTGTAGCCAAATGCCCAGAACACAGCTGATATGCTAATGGACCCCCATATGCATGCCCCGGGGAAGGATATAGTCGGCAAAATATGCTGTCTCTTCATTGAAGTGCTGAGAGTAATTTTCCTGTTAAATGACTAGCTTAAACTAAAATGATACAGATACCAAAATCTTGGTTCTGGAATAAGAAATCCAGCAAGCAAACAAAATGCAAGGACACATGAAATAAAAGATGTGCTGATGGAGTATGATTAGGATAAAAAAAGAAATGAGTCTTTCCTCACACACACCCGTCCAGGTTGGGAGCTTCGGTAACTGTGTAGTAGTGAATGTTCTTGATTTGGATCAAAAGGTGACTTGCCTGTGTAACCATGAGAATGGTAATTCATCTTCCCGCCGAGTGCCCTGTTGTTTAGTCACCCAACAAAGAGGAGCTTTAGCGGAGCTACTAACAAATCAATAGTCCTTTATTTAGATCATGGCTTGATTTCCTCCACTATCTCCTAACCATTTCTACCTTTCTAAGAGGCCTGAGTCACCCAGCTAGAAAATTTTAAAGGTGACATATGCTAGATTGATGTGACTTCCTTAATTACCATTACATAGACTTTTGAAGCTATCTTGGAGATCCAGGACTAAAGTATATCTGTTAAAAGTCCTACAGACAATAACAGAAAATAAAAACCTGAAGGGTTGAGATATAATTTTATGTTCCTATATTTTCACAGAATAAATACATCTTTTTCATTTTACTTACATAATTAATAGTAAACTAAAGCCTAGTATGAATTTTTCTGACTCCATTTCTTTTCCTTTTTTTGAGTAAAGTGTATAATGTTGCATACAGTAGATTATCAATAATGCTATAATGCTGTTAATAATTAATTTTACATACAGGAGAGCATGAATTCAGTAATCCCACACTCTGACTTGAATTTCAGCTATTTGCTGTGTGACTTTAGCCAACTTGTCCGAGTCTAAACTTTTTTTTAACTATAAAATGGAGCTCACCCAGATATACTTATAAGCATGTGTAAATTTGACATAGGAAACATATAAAGCATACTGCACTCAATAAATACTGGTTTTTCTTGTTATCAGTTGTTGAATTTGCTAACATTTATTGCTAACATGATAACAATGATTCTATTAATTTGACATGTTGATCTTGCATACATGTAAGAAATGCCTGCTCCCACAGCCAGACTTGCCTCCCCCCTCCCCCATCTCTCACTCTTACCCATCTTCAAAAATTTGTTTGTTTGCATAGCAGTGAGAATAATCACCTTAAAATATCAATAGAATTTATCAGGCCCTTGGCTTAGTATCTTTCTATAACCTGACTTTATACTTAAATGATATTCAAGTTTCATTTCATGGCTGTATTTCTTGACTTTGTGCAAGACCAGAATATGACACCCCGAAATATGCCTCTTTCACTTAGGATTGCTGAGCTGAAGGCAAGTAAGAAGAACCAAATAGGCGGGGCACAGTGGCTCACGCCTATAATCCCAGCACTCTGGGAGGCCAAGGCTGGTGGATTGCTTGAGCTCAGGAGTTCAAGACTAGCCTGAGTAAGAGTGAGATCATGTCTCTACTAAAAATAGAAAAACGGAGGTAAGAGGATCTGTTGATCCTAAGAGTTTGAGGTTGCTGTAGGCTATGACGCCACAGCACTCTAGCAAACGTGACAAAGTGGACTCTGTCTCAGAAAAAAAAAAAAAAAAGAAAGAAAGAAAGAAAGAAAGAAAAAAGGAAAAAGGAGAACCAAATGAAAGAAAGTTCTCCACTCTCCCTCTATTTGCATAAAAGAAGGACATAGATTGACAAAGGCAAAAGGTAACCCTCCTCCTTGGAGATCAAAGGTAAACCACTTAAGATAACTTGAGAACATTTTGAGCCTGGAGATGGCATCAAAAGTGTCTATACTGGCATGATTAACTGACCAGCCTTTATCTACCATTTATTTTCTCCTCCACAGAGGCTACCCCTAGAAACTCAGTCTTTTTCTTTTTACTTGTCACTTCTCAAAAAGCTTCTTTGCTCTTTGTGGAAGATGCTATATGAGCTGAAATTCAAAGCCACCCCTCTGACAATTTCCCATGTATATGTAAACTATATGTTAACAGACTTCCACTTGCTTGTCTCCAGTCATAGGGTCCATGCCAACTAAAAACTTAGGAGTGCTGAGAAAATGTTTGTTTCCTCCTTTAATATTTCTATTCAAATATTAAATATAAAAATAAAATCTAAGATGCCAAAGAATGAGCACAACATGGAAAATGTTTTCTGTTCAGCAAGGAATAGTTTAGCAGAGTCTCAAATATGGGTGAGCAGGTTAAACAAGAAGGGAAGGGGTGGGTCTTTTAAAGCCAAAAAGAAAAAAAAATAGATGAGAGAAGCATTGCTTATACATGTGAGGAAAGCAGAGTCTCTAGTGTGGTAGATTGTGTGGTTACATCTGTGCTTGTTGGTTTAGGTGAGTGCTGGGCTGCCTGAGTGTGAAGGTCCTATCTAGGATGGTGGCATCTAGTGGTCTCTGTCATGACGGTACCATACCAGAATAGGTAGGATGGTGGCTGCTCCGGTTTACACCTGGCCTGCAGCCTGTGTGGCCAGGTCGGGATTTGTGGCACCCTCATGACCCTTTTTTCAGGTAAACATTCTTGCCTCAGGGCCGTTACTCGTGTCCTTCCCTCCATGTGGACCATTCTTCTTTTCTCTACATAGCTCTCTCCTTGTTCAGGTCTTGGCTCAAACTCATCTGTTCAAGAGGTTTGTCCTGACCACTTCTTCATCACCTGGGTCATTCTCTACTTCAGTTGATGTTTTTTTCTTCCGCTGAGAAAGATCTATAATTAGTCTAGTTACTTATTTTGCATATATGTACTCAGGTGTTTATCTATGTATTAGTTCTATTTCTTACTAGCCTGGAAGCCTCATGGGGGAGTGAGCTATAGTACAAGATGAATGGCAGTGTTTCCTCACCTCCTTTTTTTTTTCTAAATTCAATAGGCAAAAGGAAAGTTATGATACATAAGTGACTCTCAAAAAAACTAGCTCTATTTAATTTATAGATTTTAAAGATGTCACTCTTATTTTTCAGGAACATTAACAGTGGAACCAAAATAAATCCTCTTTTGGTACAAAAATTGCATGAATTGTGTTAATATTCATATATTTGCATTCAGTCAGCCTTTGGAACGAGCAAATGTTCTCTAACTGCAATTTCAGCCTGGTCAAGGTAACAGATCTTTTTCATTAGGTACTTCCAAATTTCAGATCTATCCATGAATGTGAAAAATCTGTGCTAATTAAGGCCTCTCCTATAGGCCAATAGTGCCGAGAAGACCTGGGAGGTTCCTAGTATTTAATGAACAGACAGTGCATTAACTACGACTAGGATTCTCTGCACCACCATGCACAATGTTGCTTCATCCTGCTGCTGTTACTGATTTATGGACGGCTGTTCAATGTCCATTGGGATTTTTGTCTTGTAAAATCTCAATCAAATCTGGCAGTTAGAAAAAGAGAAACTACTCAATATAGAGAATGTTCACTACAAGAAAAAAATCCTTACTTCTATTACATCATCCTATCATGTGCATCAAGGATTTCAAACTTAAATATCTTTAGTGATTTGGCAGAGAGATTTTATTTTTCTTTTCTTTTCTTTCTTTTTTTCCCCCGCAGTCTTTGGTGGGGGCCTGGTTTGAATCCACCACCTCCGGTATATGGGGCCGGTGCCCTACTCCTTTGAGCCACAGGTGCCACCCAGTGATTTTATTTTTTATAAACAGGATGGCTAGCTAAAGGGGTAGCCACTGTCAGCTCTAGTAAAGATTTGTCTTGCAAAACAAGTGAAATTTTGCCATTTTTGTTAACTTTTCAGGAGAAGCCAGATAGGAAGATTTTTCAAAAATTAAATATGTGTGTGTAGATACTGCATATATGATGTATATTTAAGTATTAGGACTAATTAAAAATAATTAAAAGCATTGTATGAATGAAAGAAATCTGTGGGCTGTTTTCTACAAGTCTGTGGCTTCTTTAGTAAGTCATGATTCTATCTCTTAGTTCAGCAGAACTATTGTTCATGAGATGTATAATGTAAGTCACATAAATTCAAATTTTTTTGGTAATCACAATCAAAAAGTTAAAATAGGTCAAATATAAATAATGAATTTTCTTTAGCTCAATATGTACAAAATATGATAATTTATATATGCAATCAGTATAAAAATATTGACGAGATATTTAAAATTCATTTTCCAGACTACATTATTGCAATTTGATGTGAATTTTAAACTTACAATACATTTCAATTTTGACACTAAGTTTTCACTGGAATTGCTTGATTGTATTTCATGAAATGTGTTTTTGAAAAATAGATTCATATACGTAAGTTTTCCCAGACAGTCCTAAGAGTTTTCTAATAACTAAATTTAGTACCAGTTTGAAAACTAAAATTAAATTAAGGAAAACTAAAATTTCAGTTTCTTAGTTACACTAGCTACGTTTAAATTGCTCCACAGCTGCATGGTACTATTGACTCCCAGGCTGGCCAGTGTAGCTCTAAAGCTCTGGTTGCTGCACTGCACCATTTACTAAAGAAGAAGAGGGATGTTACACACTAAAGGAGCGGGAGGATACAGTGCTCTCCATTTACATACAGGAAAGCACCTGTCTAGGGCCTACCTCAGTTCCAGAAAATTGATAGTGTGTTTAGAGCCTCAAGACAAGCTTTGATACAAGGCAGAATAGAATCAATATTGGAAGTAAGTAACAGAGATATGAGTATTGAAACTAGAAAGTCCAGGGAAGGAAAAATTAGTAATATTTATGGCTGTGAATCTCTTTAACCGCATCATGGAAGCTTCTTAGAAAACAGCAGATTTCAGTGGTCAGGGGAATACAAACATTTCAAAATAAAAAGATTTCTTTCCATTTTAACTAATTTAAAGGCTATTCCACTCACTAATAATTCCTTCAATTAAGAATTCTTTTCAGTAGTCATGCTCGCTGAGTATTATAATACAATGGTGTAGAGCACAGGTTTAGGCTTAAGAGTTAAATAGCCAGAAGTTCAGATTCCAGGAGTTGAGTTCAAATAAGGTCAATCATTATCTTTGTAACTTTGGGCAATGTTCTTGAGTTATTTGACACTCAGTATTCTTATCTGTTAGGCATTTGTCATAACACCTAATAGGGTTGTGAAGATTAAATGAGAAAAATTATATAAATGCTTCAAGTAGCACTCAGAAATGCTAGTCACTAATACAGTATAAAATGGTTAACCTATTTTGAATTAATTATTTCTATTTTATTTTAATCTTTGAATTTGTTCATGTGTTCAGTCACTCATGTGTGATCACTTAATTATTTATAGCGCACCAATTAATACTAGAGATATATACAACAGCTTTTTTGTTAGTTTAACTGGTGAATCTTATACCACATTCTTATGGAAATTCGATTTTTTCTTTTTGATTTTAGAGACAGGGTCTCACTTTGTCACCCAGGCTGGACTTGCATTGGCATAATCAAAGCTCATTGCAACCTTGAACTCCTGAGCTCAAACAATCCTCCCACCTCAGTGTCCCTAGTATCTAGGACTACAGGCACATGCACCATACCTGGCCATTTGTTTTTTATTTTTTTCTAGAGACAGGGCCTTTATATTGCCCAGGATGACCTCAAACTCTTGCGTTCATGTAATCCTTTTGCTTCTGCCTTGAAGATTGCTGAGATTACAGGTGTCAGCTGCCACCATGCCCAGCCAAAGTTCAGTATTTTTGTTTATCTATTCCAGAGACAGGAAACCACTATTGATTTCTCACCTTGTTCCTTAATATTCAGACATGACAGCTTCCAAATAAATTTCAGAAATGATACTAGTGAAGGGGGAACAGAATGTCAGAATGCTTTAGATGGGCCATAGGATTATTATTCTAATTACTCAGTGTCTTCGATTCTGGTAAATAGCTGTCTTGACTGATTCAGTTTTCTATAAGCACTTTTGATGCAATTTCCCTAAGACAGTACTCCAAAGGACCCAAAATAACCCCCTCCAAATATTAATATAAACATGTTTAATTACTGGTTGACAGTCAGCTAGCAGCACTGTGCAAGAAAAAGTGCATTGGGGAAAATGGTAGCCAGTGGGATTAGGAGTCCGGAAACCTGATACGTCTGAGATGGTGCTGTTTGTCCCACTTATTCTTCTAAGAAGTAGAATGTAACAAGTCCAAACATGGATTCCGAAAGGATACTGTGAAATTAGGTGAAGTACTGATATCAGTGCCTTTTTTTTTTTTTTGCAGTTTTTGGCAAGGGCTGGGTTTGACTGCTACCTCGGGCCTATGGGGCCAGCTCCCTACTCCTTTGAGCCACAGGCACTGCCCTGATATCAGTACCTTTTATCCAAAATAATCCATGTCAAGTGGGGGTCAAGTAATGTTTCTGAGTGGGATGTCCTCAGTTTTTTAAACCTCTTTATAAACACATAATTTTCCACGGGATTTTATAGTTCCTGCCATGTAAAGGTACCATCTACTTTCCTATCCTACCTGGGCTGCCTTCCTCACCTGTTTGGCTAAAAAGAATGTGGAAGTGACAATGTGCCAGTGCTGAGTATAACCCTTAGAAGGGCTTGACTTTTTCTCTCTTGAGCACCTGCCTTTTCCATTTAGAACAAGCCCTGTAAACCTGCTGAAGAACTTAGGCCCACCCATCCCAGAGCCTGAACTGCAATTGATTGCAAATGTGCTACCAGCTGAACCCACTTTAAGTTGCTCATCCCTAGAATTGTGAGCTAAATAAAAGGCGTTGGGTTAAGGCACTACAGTGATATAATTAGCAATAGGTGTGGTTAAGGAAGGTGTTTCGTAGCAGACCTGAATAGTCCATCTGGTTTAGTGCTACGTCTTAGCCAATGCAGAAGGGCGTAGGGTGGATCTTGTTTTAATAGTAGAGAGGAAATTGGAAGAACTGGCAATTTTTCTAAGACTACGGGGATGTTTCAAGTTCAGTAAGGAACTGGAGTGAAATCAGTAACCCACTCTTGAGACCTACCTGGTCACCCAGACTGGGAAAAAACAAATAACTGCCCTCCCCTACCAAGTCCCATCACGATTCCAACTGAAACAGTGGGAAGCAGGAAGCCCTTATAGCAAAAGAGTTGTCATTTCCCCCAATTCCAGGTCCCTCTTGCTGGTGGTTGAGAGCTGACACCAGCCTTACTGAGAAACGGATAGAGCTAAACTTGCAGGTTCCGTATTTCACTCGCTAAGCTGAGAAAAGCAGGAATGAGTAAGGAAACAATGTGAAAAAGAGAAAAGGAGTGTCGGATAGAAGTTCAGTGCCTTACAGAGATGATAAGAAGACACTTGAATACCTTCCATCTGCCCCCAATCTTCTTATTACCACTTCCCGCCTTTATTCTCCCCATGACGAATACATTTTTATCTTATTATGTAATTGAAAAAGAATCGATCTTTTTAAAGGGAGAGTAGGTTCATCAGGTAAAGATTATGCTTGGCTATTGTGTTATTTATGTTACAGGAAAAGAGGAGACAGAGTGATAGACAATAGCAGAGAGTTACAGAAATACACGACCATTTCATCTTAATGTTAACAGATGCTGAAGAGAACATTTAACCCCCATCTCAATACATCCTTATCTAGAGTAATTATCTTATGGTCTGAACAATAGGTTTAATAAAGATGAACAGTACCTGGAACAAATGAAAACACATGCGTCCAGACTTTAAAAGGTCTGACAATTCTGTTTGAGGAAAATAGTGGGAGTACTTATAACTTTTAATGTGAAAAATAGGAAGCAGAAAATGAAATGGCATGGTCTTTGAGTACGTAAAGGTCAGGAGTGCGACTACACATTTATCCCAAGTGTCTCTATGGCAAATAGGGCAGAGAAGGGGAATTTAGACTGAAAAGGGCACAAGTGGAGAAGGAAGAGAAATCAAGACCTTAAAACAAAATTGAAGTTTTCCGATTATATTCTAAAACTGGAAAATTATTTACTAATTGACACTATGTTGTATGACTTAAAGTTTTATTATATAAATGTACCTTGAAAAGTAAAGCGCTTGTTGGGGTGGTCATCAAAAGGTAAGGGAAGCCCCAAACCACACAAAGATTTCAATAGAGAGAAAACTAATGAGGCGTTTTGACTATTTCATATAACACTTTTTCCATGGAAGTATCACATAAGTTTTTCTTTTCTTTTTTTTTAAATTAAATCATAGCTGTGTACATTAATGTGATCATGGAAGTTTTAATTTTTTTTTTATAAAATAATGCTTTCTTTTCCTTCATTTACTATCTTTTGAATTCTGTTAAAGTGTATGGCAAACCAAGAGATACAATTCATGTAGACGATTCTAAACAGACTGTGGATAGAATAGGTTATAAACCAGTAACGCATTTGTATCATTAAAGCCAAACACATTATTAAAATCAATTGTCTTGCCAAAACATAATAATCACTTGGAAAAAACTCATTAAAGCTCACTTTTACATCAATTTGACTAAAAGATACACTGTAATTTTCTGAAATTTTTCTTTAAAATCATTGAGTATTTCTCAAGACACATCGATTGGAATTGAAATATAATAGTTTATGACCACTATTAAGGTAAGAGCCTCAAGTGCAAAAAAATCTGCAGATTGATCAGAGCTATTAAGGTCATTTGGTTACATTTTGGAAAATAATTCCAGCAATGTTGGTGATCACCATTGAACAAGGCTAGGTACTGTTGAAGTTGAATTTTGACTGTAAAGAAATAGAATCTGTGTAGCAGGAAAACATACTCAGCAGCAATGCTGGCCCAAAGAAAGAAAGTAGCCTTTTATGTATTTTTCAAAATACTAAAATCATTTCAAAGGGATTTGCTTTTTTAGTTCCTAAGTATGCTTCAGGTCATTTCTCTGGGCAGGGGAGTGACTGGCAGTATTTATAATTTATCTCTCTCTTTTTCTGAATGCTTTTGTGAGTATTTTCTATAGTTGATGAGCAATTTGATTCATTTTATTTGAGGATCATCATCTTCACCAGAGAACAAACCCAACTTATGTTGGGAAATTAATTTCCTTTCTAAAAAGCAATTGTATTTTATGAAAAGTTGGAAAGAATTATTATGATGACACTAAGGAATAAAAAGCCCTCAATCTGAAATGTAATATACCCATTACTCTCCCAGGATTTACCTAATTTCCAATGCCAATCAAGAATATGGAAATTTACGTTTTATTTGCTTAGAATGTTCAGGAAAGGAAAGCAAGCTATATTTATGTATTTATTCTTTTTATGTTTGGAGGTCTTTATTCAGCTTCAAGAGTCAATTCCTAACATGGGAAGAATCTTATTTTCTCTATACTCTTAAAGTGTTTCTTAGGTAGAATATGTGTTAACTTTCTTTGGAGTGGAAAAGCAACGTTTCAGTTACGAGAGCTGAAGACATAGAGAAAATTGCTATGGATGTCACTCTTTTCACTGCTTGGGCAGCTAGCTCACACATGGATCCATTTTACATTTGAAGTTTCCAAATTACTCTCAAGGAATATACAGATTGTATATACCATCCAGGAAGTTGTCTGTATTCTTTTCTTTTAAAATTGGGAGAAAACATTTTTAAAAATGTATTCTACATTTTCAAATGTATCATCTACAACCCTTGTGTACTGTTTGAGTAAAAGTGACCTTTCTTTAGGAAATATGATGCATTTCTTTCTTTTTTTTTTTTTTCCGCAGTTTTTGTTTGGGGCTGGGTTTGAACCCCTGACCTCCAGCATATGGGGCCAGAGCCCTACTCCTTTGAGCCACAGGCACCACCCTATGATGCATTTATTTTACAGAGACCCTTTTGTGGTTAGCATTAAATAAAACCTAAAATTAGGCATATCCACACACATGCAAACAGGAAGACTGCTGCTATTTGAATTACACAAAACAGTGAATTCATGCTATTCAATTAGATGTCAAGTTTCACCTGGCTTGTCGCCCACCCCCTATAAACATAACTAATATCTTTTAAAAATTTTTTAAAATCTAGAAGATACATTTTTTTTACTCAGTAAATCAAGATTTCCTTCAGTTTTATATTTAACAATTACAATGTAAATATCATCTGTAAAATACTTTGTTCTTCTGATTATTTTGTGCTATTTTAAAAATACTTTAGATTCAAGATGTTTCTTTCTCTCTGTCTCTATCTGTCTCTCTTTTTTTATTAAAAACTTTACATGTCTAACCCACAAAAGGATTCAGGGATATTGGTTCATTCATTGTTGTGAGCCTAATTAGTGAGTCAGAATTGTTAGATCCCAAATGTCAATTTGATTTTCTTTTTTATTTATTTATTTATTTATTTATTTATTTATTTATTTATTTTTTGAGACAGAGCCTCAAGCTGTCCCCCTGGGTAGAGTGCCATGGCTTCACTGCTCACAGCAACCTCCAACTCCTGGGCTCAAGCGAGTCTCCTGCCTCAGCCTCCCAAGTAGCTGGGACCA
>CAUYTI010141770.1:0-19698 GCA_963575145.1 Galago senegalensis | reverse complement strand
CCCCCCCCCCCCCCAGGCAATTGAACTAACACCAAAAATACATTACTGGGATCTGATCAAACTAAAAAGCTTCTGCACAACCAAGAACACAGTAAGTAAAGCAGCAGACAGCCCTCAGGATGGGAGAGGATATTTGCAGGTTGTGCTTCTGACAAAGGTTTGATAACCAGAATCCACAGAGAACTCAAACTTATTAATAAGAAAAGAACAAGTAATCCTATTTCATTGTGGGCAGGGGACTTGAACAGAAGCTTTTCTGAAAAAATGCTCATCATCCTTAATCATCAGGGAAATGCAAATCAAAACCACTTTGAGGTAACATCTAACTCCCATAAGCATGGTTCACATAACAAAATCCCAAAACTACAGATGTTGGTGTGGATGTGGAGAAAAGGGAACACTTCTGCACTGTTGGTGGAAGTGCAAGCTAGTACATCCCTTTTGGAAAGAAGTATGGAGAATACTCATGGATCTAACAGTAGACCTGCCATTTGATCCTGCAGTTCCTCTACTAGGAGTATATCCAAAACACCAAAAATAACTTGATAACAAAGATGTTTGCACCAGATTGTTCATTGCCGCTCAATTCATAATAGCCAAGTCATGGAAGAAGCCCAAGTGCCCATCGACCCATGAATGGATATGTATACCATGGAATATTATGCAGACTTAAAAAAAGATGGAGACTTTAACTCTTTTATGTTTACATGGGTGGAGGTGGAACAAATCTTACTTATTAAAGTATCTCAAAAATGGAAGAAAAAATATCCATTGTACTCAGTACTATTATGACACCAATTTACAATCACTCACACTTTGATATGAAGAATGGATCACAACTATGGCCCAGAATGAAGGAGGGAGGAGGGGGGAGGTCAGATAGAAGGAGGGGGGATGGTGGGGTCACATCTATGGTGCATAATGCAAGGGTACATGTTGGATCTATTAGTACAGGGTATAAATATCTCAATAATTAAGTAAATGTGATGAGGCTTATAATAGCCAGTGTGATGTAAGTGTTCCCATGAGACATAAAATAAACATAGCATAAAATAAACACTGATTTTAATATCTTTAAACTTAAGAAAACTAGTTGTGCTCCTAACTCAAGGAAAAAAACAAATGGACTCTGGTCACCACCCACCAGCCCTAGCTCTATATGAAATCAGCACAATGTACTCCCCAAATGCATTAATGTATATATGATCTATGTGTTCATGATTTAATAAAAAAAAAGTTAAAAATTCTGATAATTGGAAAATTCAAAGAGGATGTAGATACGGGGAACATTTTCACCTGTTACAAATTGGAAAACACTTTTCATTACCTACCCTTGAAATCAGTGCTGAGCCCGATGCTTCCACTCTTGGAATGTACCTTAGAACTGAGATTTTCAAATTATATTATCTCAGGACCCCGTTAGAGTTTTAAAGTATTGAGAGCTCTAAGGATCTTTTGCTGTTATATAGGTTTTAGCTAGTGACATTTTACCAGGGGATAAGAAATTAAATTTTAAATAAGTTTAAGGTATTTATTACACATTTCAAAACAATAAGAATAAAGCAATTACGTATTATCATAAACAATATATTCTTACAAAAAATAACTATATTTTCTAAAATAATTTAGTATGAAATATTTACCTTTTGTGAATTTATTTGACATCTGGCTTAATGGAAGGCAACTGACTCAGATTAGCCTGGGTATTTAGTCTGTCTGTTACGTGGTTTTTGTTCCAGCCTAGGAAGACATTCTGACCCCCATGCTGATGTATAATTTACAAAGAAGGAGCATTTTAATGGACTTTTCAGGTACTCGTGGCATTCTTTTTGCTGCTGCTCCATAACTTTACGAGTGACAGTTTTTTAAAGTTCGGCAACAGTGTGGAATCTGAAACCATATCAAAGAACTTCCACGTGCTTTTTATTCTATTAATCTGCATTTTGAATGGATATTTACTTATGTATAATTTTGTCACATCAAGCAATGATAAATTAGAAAATACTGGTTCACTGACTTATTCATATCTTCCAAATGTTGCAGCATTTCATCATGTAATACAAGAATTACTTTCATTAATGCTACTACTGATCGCTTCTGAAAAATTTTTCTATATCAGGAAACTGTAAAGTTCAAAGTGATTAAGTTTTCCAAAATGCTAATTTTCAACTGGAAGCACAAATTTTGTACTGTTGACGGATACTGTCAGGTTTTGTTGTTGTCTCATTGTTTACTTTTGAGAAAGTTACTGCTGAATGCTCACGTGTGAATACTTAACCCTGTTTCCCAGCCATTCTTTCAAGTAAAACGTGGCATTCTGTGAAAAGAAAAGTTCAGCATATACTTCACACAAAGAGCCTTAAGATCACCAGGGTAGTATGTGGCACAATAAATTTATGCATGATTTTTGCTACTAAAAACCCATGCCCTCAATGATGAAGACCTCATAAAATTAATGATTTTTACTGTAACCAAGGAGTTAACACTGGCACTTCTTCCCGCTGCAGTTGTGTGGCAGGAAATGATACAATGATTAGTGGAGTTTGGTGCCGTTGTCGCCACTGGGGTAAGACAGTTTTCCTCACCATTGATTTTTATACCTTTAGCACAGGGTCAATGCAGTGAAACACAGCACATAATATTTTTGTATTAGTAAATTAGTTTTTACTGCCTGGACCCCTAAAAGAATCTTGGGAACTTCCTGGGTCCTGGAAACTGGGTCCTGAGAACAATTGCTTTAGAAAAACTTGCCCTTTTGCGACAAAGTATACGTGGGTATGTAAGAGAATGTTTACAGCATGATTGTGTGTATTAGAAAAATATTTGAAAGTAATTCACGTGTCCATTAATTTGAGGATGGATGAATAAATTGTAGTGTAGTCACATAATGGAATTCTGTGTCGAGACTATAATGTTAAATTAAAAAAGACAAGAGCAGACTACTGATGTCTCTTTTGGAGGGGCTGTCTCCATGAGGGTATTTGTCTTTTTCTATTTTAGTTTGTGTTTGATGTTTTTATTTAAGATACATGCTAAGCATTCAATGCGTATTTGTTTTGAGTGAATAATTTCCGTTAATACAATTTAAAAATGTGCAAAATTCAATGATATTTTTAGAGGTTATAGAAGAAGTAAACTTCCACACTCCTCATTTTTTATTTCAAAATACTACTGGGGTACAGTGTTTTGGGTTAAATGTATCACTTTTGTTATGCTTGAGTCAGGGTTACAGGTGCACCCATCGCCCAAAAAGTGTTCATTGCCTTCCCACTTTTGACGTCACAACTTTTATGTTTAAAATTGACTCCAAAAGTAAGTTCATACTTGTTTATATGATTATTTTTGGCACACTTATGTAGAAACAGTTAAATTTTCTATCTTCTGTTTATGTCTCAGTAGAAGTAATGTTTATAGGTCATTTAATAAACTAGGGGAATGGGGAAGCATTATGTTTAGAAAAATGTTTAAGAACATGCTGTCTTAAGGTTTGTGAGTTGCCTTGATTTCCAATCTGTGCACTCTCTTTGATGACCGTCGAATGCTTGCAGTCTGTTGTACTGTTTGTTCTTTTCAGCACAATCCCTTACAGTCATTAAGTAGACAATGTTTATTTTTCATTGTTAATAGGAAAGATTCTGAAAGTAAATCTAAAAAGTTGTTTCAAAGGAGACTTAAGTTTTGAGACTGTGTTATTCTAGTGAGAATGTTTCTGCTGGCTTTAAACAGTTTTGCATGTGTGTAATTGGCGGCTGGAAGTTACCTGTGGGAGTTCGTAGGCATGCAAGTGCTTTTAATAAAGACCCCATTTCCAAAGCCCTATGACTCTTTTTATTTTCAAAACAATAATGAAAATCCTTTCTTCTTTGTTTTATCCACTTAGTCCCCCTATATGACTCATGAACCTTTAAAACACTTCCAGCTTTTTAAAGCTGGGGGTGGTCTTACACAGGAATTTCTATAGTATTCCTGATAGCATTTAAAGCAACTAAACTCAGAATAACAAAATATAGTAATGCATTTAGCTGCCATTTTATGAAGCAGGCATGTTAATGTAGTATAAACATTTTCAAATCTCCAACATTATGGAAAGTGATACCATTGGGGAAGCATCTTCCTTGCCTCTAAAGGGTAATCAGTGCCATCCTGTTCATAGCGTTCTTGAAGATTCTAAGAGCAAACACCTGTCTGTTCTTCCACACATGCAGACCAAGGATTATTGTCCTTTGGGAAGGAAGAAGTTTATAGTATTAAATATCTACCACCTGACAAAAATTTGATTTCACTGTCCCTAGCCTTAGGGATGGCCATTGCCTACTATGAGAAGTAGTTTGTGTTCATGGAATTGCAAATGATAAAGGTTTGTTTTTATTACTAAAACTACAGATGATAAAAAAGCAAGCTAAACTACATATAAGTACTCTCCCCTGCCATCCCCACCCATGAAGATCACCAAAGCACTGACAGCTTGATCATACCTTTTGCGGGCACTGGACTTGGTGGCCTTGGGTATGGAAGGTAGAAACCTATGAACATCCTGAACCTGGGCCAGTGTCACTGGAGGACGATGTATCACTACATATCAAAATCTCCAGAAAGCGACTCAGTTTAAATTTTGAAATTTTTCTAAGCAGTAGAAGATAGCAGTGCAAGTGAAAAACGTACGTGTTTATGTGAGGACATGTCGAAGTACTTTTAGTATTTATAGTAATTAAAACAACCCAGATATTTGACATTTGGGGATTAGAAAAACAAATACAGATTTTAGATAACCATTCAAATAAAGGTGTAGCTCAGTAGTTATGGACGGAGAAGGCTGCTATGTTAACACGGAGCTATTAGCTTCAGTGTTAAGCTATATACGCATGTATATTTTAGACAAAACAGGAAAGACATTTTTCCTAAATATTTGTAATATGATCTCACACGGAAGAGTTTCCAGTAATTTTGACTTGTTCTGATTGATTCTTCTCTTTTCATGATTTTCCTAACAATTTATTGCATGTGTGATTTTAAAAGTAGGGAAAAAGCTACACATCAAAAATTATAAGTAAAATTCTATCATTTTGTGAAAAGCAAGAAATTGTTTTTTTTTCATAGCAATGTAATTAATTCAAATGTTACTGGAAATATGGGCGGCGCCTATGGCTCAAAGGAGTAGGGCGCTGGCCCCATATACTGGAGGTGGCGGGTTCAAACCCAGCCCTGGCCAAAAACTACAAAAACAAATATTACTGGAAATAAATTATTCACTAATAAGATCTTAGAAGATTTGGTTTTTTGTCCTATAAAGATTTTCTCAATGACGGTGTTTCTTATAATGACACTAAACCAATATCTTTTTTATGGCACATGTTAAAATAAATCCAAAGTAGGTAGTCGTCAGTTATATCTTAAATGTGGAAAGCATTGAAGAACAGTTTGACACGTTTAGCTACACTTAAAAAACTCTCCCGGAAAAAGCTTCCCTAAGCAAATTCAAAAGACCAATTTGGGGCACTGATTATTTGAACTTTTATTTTGGCCAAAGAGCTAATCCTTTAAAATAATTCCTAGATATCAGTGGGGAAAAGACCAACAACTCAGTAGAAAACAGTATGAGCCCAGCAGTGTGGGCTGGAAAGCACCCATGGCAAACACCTGCCAGTACCTCAGAGGACTGCAAAATACAACACCAAAATACCAGTGCCTCACCTGTTAAATTGGCAGAAGTCTAAACATTTGGTCTACTCCTGTCGTGTCTGTGGATAAAATTAACCATTGCCCTCAGGATTGTAATTTTAGAAGACTCTCTATGGAGGCAATGCTGACAGTGATTGTTTGAGTTATTATGAAGATGACATACCCTTTCACCCAGAACTTTCACATTTTGGAAATTCTAGATATACTGCACACTAGCCAGTGCTGTGTCTTAGTGGTAATTCACAGCATCATTGGTACGGAGCAGACTCGGCCTTCTCCTGTCTATCCATAGGGTTCTGGTTACGTGGAGAGCAAGATACTGCGTTCGTGTGTTATGATTCTAAAAATGAGTAAAACACCTCTGTTAATATTGAAAAATCATCCAAAAAATACATCCAGAAAGTTCAGGGCATTGCGTAATTGTAGAAAAGAGACATTTACACACAATTTATAAAGTTTGCCTATATCTTTCGATAGTTATTTATATAAAAGCATATGTGTTCTTGTTAGAATGTACTTTGGAATCCGTGATACTAATATTTGTTTCCTGCAGGGAAACTCCTGATTGACTGGAGACAGGATTAGGAGGTCGAACTTCCATTCTGTACTCCTTACAAAGCTTGGAGTTCGAATAATGTAAATAAATTATGTGGCCTGATCAATGAATGAAATACCTATTTAAGATACAATGTGAAAAACACAGAATCATGGCCCACGGTCGTTTGTTTGGGGTGTGTTCAGTAACTGTTTTTACAGGAAAGGTTATATCGAACACAAAATGTATTGGAATCACAGAGTATTATAATATTTTTCCCCTCATGTCTTAATCTGGTGTCAGACTGCAAGGAAGCAGGCCGCTTTTTCCCCCCTTTGTGTTTTTATTTTTCCTTTTGTGTGTTTTTCCCTCATCTTGCTTTATTCTAATATATTAGGCAAAGCAGAGACAAATATGAGTGACAGATTGTCATTAAAAAAGTTCATGTGGGATTTTTTATGAGTTTATGACAGCTTTGTTAATAAGCTCTCCAAGTTGACATCTCACAAGATGTTAACAGTGATGGTGTGAACTCCGGTACAACTCGAGCATGTGCGAGTGTTTGCAAGGTAACTGGGCTTCTCCTTGTGATGATGAACAATTTATGTTATTTTGCTCCATCTACATAGGTCCTGCTGTCATTGAGCTGGTCTCTTTGTGTGATACACCCCCACTGAGGGGAAGAGGTTCTTTGACACAAGAAAATCAGTTCTTTTACTTAGGACTCTTAAAAAAAAATGGCCTTGTTTCCTTAGTTGACTTATAATTGTATCCCAATTAAATTTTGCTGTGTAACATACCATCTCAAAATTTAGTGACTTTAAAACAACGATTTTATGTAGTTTGTGATTTTTCTGGGAAAGAGTGTTGGGAAGTGCTTGGTTGGGTGGTTTGTTTTAATCCATCCCAGGGGGCGGAAACCACTTTGGCTTCTCCACACAGGTGTAGCACAGCTCAGTTCTCTGGCCTGTCTCTCCAGATCACACCTTGTCCTTGACCTTTCATGTGGCTTGGGCTTTTCACAACATGGTGGTGTCCTGGTAGTCACACTTCCAGGCAGGCTGGCTGCCCAGAGCCAGTGTCAGGAGAGCTAGGAAATGGGAGCTGCATAGAGTCCATTCTGCATATCCATCCGTCAGTGTGGCCACATAGTCACTTGATTCCAGGAGAAGTTGTGTAACTGTCTCTAGATGGGAGGAGTGGCAAAGAATTTGTGGCTGATTTTAATTCACCTGAACTTCGTTCAACAATTTGAACAAGATCCTAAAGACTGCCTTGGGAAGTTTATGAAGGCCAACATTTTCTCAGACCTTACAATGTACCTTTCTTTATTGTTAGCAATTAATCTGTGCTAAGGTCTAGCAACTTAATTTTCCTTGTTAGGAAATACATGTCAAGGAGGGAACTTTCGGAAGATTGGGTGCAGCTTCTGTCCTTTCTTTCCATCCTAGCAGCCTATAACCTGACCTTCCATCCCAAAGTTCTGCTCATTCTTGTATCAAAGCTTTCTTGAAAGTAGTTCTTCACCTTGACATGTCAAGCAGATTGAAATTCCTCAGCTCTCTTGTTAACTATGGTCTGAATGTATCTTTTAAAATTCATGTGATGAGGCTGGGCCCTGAGGTTCACGCTTGTAATGCCAGCATTTGGGAGGCTGAGATGGGATTATCTTTTGAGTCCAGGAGTTTGAGAGGAGCCTAGGCAACATATGGAGACCTTGTGTCTGCAAAATTAAAAATAAATTAGTATGTATGGTGGTTACATACCTGTAGTCCCAGCTACTTGGGAAGGTGAGGCAGGGGGTGCTGCTGCCCAGCCTGGGTAACAGAAGGAGACTCAGTCTCTAAAAAAAATAAAAATAATAATTCATATGTTGATAAATAATTGCCAATCTGCTAGTTTTTAAAAGTGGGGCTTTTGGGGGGTGACTCATAAGGGCAGACCTTATGATATGGCTGGAGGGCATGAGGCAGGCCCCTTCTGCTCTTGGGGTCCCCCCACCATGTGGGACACAGTGTTTTTCCCATTCCCGGAGGACACAGATTTGAAGATGTGCAGCGGTTGGGATCTCACCAGATAACCACACCTGTGGCATCTTGACCTGGGATTTGCCGCCTTCTGAACTATGAGAAGGAAATTCATGTCTTAAGATTACCCAGTCCCAGATATTTTGTTATTGCAGCGCAAATGAACAAGGACGCTTGCCGTCCGCCCCGTGCGTGAGAGCGGGTGGGGGGGTGGGCGTCCGCCCCGTGCGTGAGAGCGTCTACCCTGTGCGTAAGAGCGGGAGCTGTGCGTCCGCCCTGTGCATGAGAGCGTCCACCGTGTGCGTAATAGCAGGCGCTGTGTATCCGCCCTGTGCGTGAGAGCGTCCACCCTGTGCGTAAGAACGGGCGCTGTGTATCCGCCCTGTGCGTGAGAGCGTCCACCGTGTGCGTGAGAGCGGGGACTGTGCGTCCACCTTACATGTGAGAGCGGGCGCTGTGCGTCTGCCCCGCGCGTGAGAGCAGGGGCTTCCGTCCACCCTGCGCGTGAGAGCCGGGACCGAGCGTCCACCCATGTGTGAAGCAGGTGTTGCATCTTGTTTGCCTTCTGTTTACAGCACCAAGAACCTGGTTGTGTAAATGAATCATGATAAAAAATTTTCTCTTTACGTTCTTTTCTTTTTTCTTTCTTTCTTTCTTTCTTTTTTTTTTTTTTTTTGAAACTAGGTCTTTATTGTCCTGGGTAAAGTGCTGTGGGGTCACTCAACCTCAACCTCAAACGCCTGGGCTCAAGCAGTCCTCTTGCCTCAGTCTCCTAGGCTGGGAATACAGGTGCCTGTCCTGACCTCTGGTCTATTTTTTTCAGTTTTTGGTAGAGACGGTTCTTCTCTTGCTCAGGCTGTTCTAGAACTCCTGAGCTCAGGTGATCCTCTTGCCTGGGCCTCCCAGAGTGCTGGGATTACCAGCGTGAGCCACCGCGCCCAGCCCTCTCTTTAAATTCTTGAGAACTAACCCATATTTCCCCACTCTTTTTATTGGTACAGCTTTCTCTCCTGGTAGTGAATGTCTGAAACCATGGGTGGTGCTGGACCCACTAGTTACCAGTTCAAACATGCTTCTGTTCACATCTTTCACTCACAAATCTAATGCCTTTTCCTTCCTAACTGGGCACTTATCAAATCTATGACCGTGCCCTGTGCGCTTTGAGGTCCAACAGGAAAGGTAACATGGACTTTTTTCCTTCTTGATTTCTTGGATATAAGATTTAATTTTTACCAAAGCTCTTACTGTAGCAACCTCAACATACAATTATTTTTCCTCTTGGATTGAGACCTTTCCCCTTTTCACTTCAAGGAAGCAGCTTATGGCTTCTCTTTGCAGATCTGAGTTACCTGCTCTTGCAGTTTGGGGACATTATTAAGTAAGATAATGGTCCCTTTAACACAAGCACCGTTAGTTAGTGCCCACAGTCAGTCACACAAGCCCAGTGTATTTAAGTGACTTATGGGCAGGGAGTGTAGACACCGTGGCTCTGTTGGACAAAGTGGGGATTCACATCCCAGGCGGGATGGACCAGGACAGTGTAAGATTTAATCATGCATCTTAGAATATCATGCAGTTTTTTTTCTTTTTTGAGATGGAGTCTAACTCTGTCACGTGGGTAGAGTGCCATGGGGCAGCCTAGTTCACAGCAACCTCAGACTCCTGGGCTTAAGAGATCCTCTTGCCTTAGCTCTGAGTAGCTGAGACTACAGGAGTCTGACACAACACCTGGCTAGTTTTTCTATTTTTAGTAGAGACAGGGTCTTGCTCTTGCTCAGGCTGGTCTCAAACTCCTGAGCTCAAGCAATCCTCCTGCCTGGGCCTCCCAGAATGCTAGAATGACAGGTGTGAGCCACCACCCCTGGCACAATTAAATTTAAATCTTGTATGTTTATTTCTGGAGTTTTTCTGACTTTTTTCTTTAATTTAGAGTTAATATAAGGGTATATGTGATTAGGTTACATTGTTTATGTTTGTCTCATTTCTAGGTATCAGAAGAAAAAAATTCTGCAACGTTCTATTTAGTATTCAGCTCACAGTTGACACAGGTAACCACCTGCAGACAGTGGAGCCTCAGCTGAGGGGAGGCCCCAGTGCCTGGCTCAGGCTCCTGCAAGGTCTCGCTCTTTCCAAGTTTTCTGCCTGATGGCCCTGGTGCCAGCTTTGCCTGCCTGCCTCTCTCCATCATGGCCGAAGTGAGAATCTGTTGATGTGATTATTCAACTTCTATTTTTTTAATTTATGGCTCTGTTGCCATCAGAATAAAGCGGAGTAACTGACAAGCCTCTGAATGGTTGGCTCCTGGTTCCCCAGAGCCCCGTTCTGCCCCGTTCTGCCCTGTATCCCTCCTTTCCTGATGCTCTGCTGTGCGGGCTGCTTTCCTTCCCTGAGATGGAGCAGCCTCCGGCCACTGCATGAGGGACGCTCTGCTGGGTCACCGTCTCTGCCTCTGCATCTCTCTAACTCCGGCCACTTCTTACGTCTCAGGTCAGGACAATCCTTTCAAGGGGCCTCCGTGACCCACCAAAGCTGGGTTAGTGCTTCTGCCATGTGCTGTGTTTGGCCCTCTTCTTCCCCCATAAGGGATGTTACTGAATGTCGCTGTGTTGCCTTTGCTTATTTCCTCTCATACTGGGGGGTTTGTGTGATACAAACTGGAGTTGTTTGAGTGTCTGTTGCCAAAGCCTAGGCTGGTCCCTGGTGCTTCCTAGTCCCTACAACTCCCTGCCAGAACCAGTTGTGTGAAGATGTGAAGCCAGGAGTGAATATGTTTTGGCCCATGGTTCTGTGAGGAAGACAGTTTCACTTATTGATAATATACTTTGCTTACCAGAAGTTATCTGTCTTCCCTCTCTCCCTTCCTTCCTTGGAGGTTTCCACTGACTTCCATCTCAATGGGAAGTTAGTATAATTTACAACAGTAGCTTCCCATATTTCTTTTCCTTTTTTAAGACAGGATCTTGCTCTGTTGCCTGGGGTGGAGTGCACTGGTGTCATCATAGCTCACTGCAGCCTCCTCCTGGGCTCAAGTGATCCTCCTGCCTCAGCCTCCCGAGTAGCTGGAACTACAGGTGTACGCCACCATGCCTGGCTAATTCTTTTTTTCTTTTTGTAGAGATCAGGTTTCTCTGTTGCCCAGGCTCCATATTTTTATCAAATTCAGAGCACTGGGGATTTTTTCCTTCTGCCTCCTGATTTTTGGTTACTATTCATATTTTAAAGAATGAATTCCCTGTTCCTGTCTGCTATGTGATATATTTGAATCAGAGTCAAATGTCCCTTTTCCTTCAAAAAATGCTTTATCCCTTGAGCCTTTCTGTTCTTTCTCTTTTATTATGAAACACCCTCAGATTTGTGATGATACACACAGTTATGTCCACTGACTCCCATTTTTCCTATCTTATTTGTAAGATTTTAGAAACTAGTACTCTGTCTTTTAGTATGCCTTTGGAACTGACATCACGATCAGTTTTTATTATGTTAAATGAGATATTGGGTTCTTACATGAATAAGTTAAGAATTAGTGTACTTAAAATCATGCTCACTGTTGATAGGTAAGATCCAGGTGGAAATTGGCCATAGAGATGACTATGAATCACCCTCTTTAAAACGAACTCGTGTTTGTTTTGAGTGCATGTGTTTTTGTTCTCTTTTGTGTTCTTGATTTCTCGTTTAGCAAAGGCCTAACCTCCATGGCCTGGTGGTTTCTTTTTTTCCTTGTGCTTTGGACTGTCAGATCTCTCAAATCAGAAATTCTTTGCAGAGCAACCAGCTTCCCTGTGATTGCCAAACCACAGGATGAGATGGCTTGAACATCCCTTTAGAATACAAATAGTTTTGCTTAAATCTTTGGCTATTCACAACATTAGGAAAGTCTCCACGTGAGGTCATTATGGGTCTTAATGACAGTCCTGTGTGTGAATACTAATATTCTTTGGCGTGGGAGACATTCTGGTTAGTCGAACATCCTGATTATTGAAGTTACCATTTATCCACATGTGGATTACCTACCTTTGAAAAATACAGTTGCATTATCCTTCGGTTTCTATTTTCTTTACTGTGACCCTGGTGTTTTCTGTGTGTGCCCCTCAGCAATGAGGACAGCAGCTTCTTCAAAGTATGTTCTACATCATGGTCATTAAATAGATGTATTTCTGAGGATTCCAAAAGTGGTATAAGCTCTAAAATTGTGAGTGCCACTTACCATTGTACACCAGGAGCTTGGAAGTGAGGGTTAATGAGCGTCTCTGTACATTAGCTTACTCCAGGCTCAGTTTCCTTTTTTTCTAAATTAGTTTATATTATTCCAGTTAGTGTGTAAGCTCAAATATCACCAGACATCTATTATGGTTTGCTGTGGAGGCTTTCTCCTATGCCCCTCAGTCTCTCCCCTTGTTCTGATGCCCTGTCAGCAACCGCGCCTGTCCTCTCGTCTCCTGGTGTCCGTCTTGTCTCTGGCGTCCTTCTCTGCGCAGTGGTGAATAGCCTTCCTGGAGGGTTGTAACTTACTGAATGCCTGTAATTCATACCAGAAGCTTTCACTTCCGTAGGGAGTGCTTTAACTAGAGCATCTCAGCACCCTAAATTTCATCAAATGGCTTCCTCCTTTAAAGCAGCTTTTGTGAACTTCATTAAATCAGAATTGTGGACGACGACGTGGGCCCTGATCTTGGGCTTTGCTGAGCTGCTCACTGGTTTAGCGTACAGCTTGGCATAGTCTCTGTGATCCAGCGTTCTGTTATCTGTCTGGTTTATTGCAGTGGTTCTCAACCTTCCTAATGCTGCGGCCCTTTAATACAGTTGCTGTGGGTTGAGACCCGCAGGTTGAGAACTGCTGGTCTGTAGGTTACCTGTCATTACCTGGAAATGAAAGCATCATCTTTGTTGCATGTGTCTGAATCTCACCTGCTGCTGTGTTATAAGTCAAGGACATGCATCTCTGAGTTCATCCTGTTGCTCTCTGCTCTCTGGTACATATTTTAGGAGCATGGGAAACGTGCCTGGGTGGCGGTAGATAAAAACTGTGACTGCATCCACATGAATGCTTGCTCCAAGACCTGATGTGAAATCGGCAATATGTAGCATATGTTTCTTAAAACTCAAAATTACAGTTAGTGACAATGTGTAGTTTAAAACTCCTACTGGGTTTCCAGCTTGGCTTCCCCAGGTGGCGGGTGCTGTGATTGCAACACTGTAGCAAAATTGCTATTGCTTTAGGTACCTTTATTTCTATTCAAGTTGCTTTTTAAAGGATTAAAAAAAAATACATACCCTGCAACATCAAAAGCACATTTGGGCTCATTTTTCTAAGATGGAAAATAAATTTAATGGATGCCAAAATATCTGACAACTAGCATGCTGCCAGGATTGTGATAATGGTACGTGGGTGATGGTGGGTGATGAGGGAGTTTCAGGGTAGTTGCAAATACTGAGCAAGATTCAGTCATCTGCATGATGGGAAGAGTTCTGGACCAAAAGCCAGGGGCTGTGGGCTGGGGACTGTGCCCTGCCCCAACTGGCCTGCCCTTCTTCACACAGATACTCTTCCCACCCTCTGCTCTGTCTTGAAAAAGGGTGGGCTAGATGACCTCTGTGATTTACCTGTAAGGGCTGATGATTTGATTTTGTTTATTGTTTGTACAAAAATAAATGGGGTGGTGTGACCTTAAGTTAACTCTATGCACCCTCTCCAGAACAACAGACATTCAGGACAAAAGTCACTGATGTGTCTTATTCGCACGTCTTCAGGATATGAGCTTGGAATCCTCATACTGCCCTCAATGCAGGACTGCAGGTGGGTATTGCCTTCGTCAGTGGCAGGAGACAAGCACTAAAGGAAGTGCAGAGATGTGTAAGGAGGGATCAGCTTGTGGCCTGCAGAGTCTGTGGTGAAGGCAGTTCCGGTTCTCACAGTCCCCTGTGCTGCAGCCTTTATTCCCAGAGCCGAGATGTTCCAATCCTGACCAGTATTCCCAGGTGTGATTCTCAGTAACATCTTTAGCTGGCCATCTGCTTGAGTTTTGTTTTTCCTTTGTTAGGTCAGGCCAGGGATATCTGTCTCCTTAGAACAATCCAAGCCATCAAAAGGTCCTTTGAGCTTCTGTGTGGTGGCTCACACCTGTGATCCCAGAGCTTTAGGGGGCTGAGGCAGGAGGATCACTTGAGGCCTGGAGTTCAAGACCAAACTGGGCAATGGAATGAGACCTCTGTCTCTACAAAAAATAAAATAAATTATTTTTGTTTAAAAATTGGGCATAGTGACATGCACCTGTAGTCCCACCTGCTGGGGAGGCTGAGTCAGGAGGATCATCTGTGCCCAGAAGTTTGAGGTTATGTGAGCTGTGGTCCAGTCACTGCATTCCAGCCTGGGGGACAGAGCAAAACCCTCTCTCTACACACACACACACACACACACACACACACACACAGAGTCCATAAACTTCATGTGCTATTTAAAATAGCTTTATATACATACATACACACACACAGGGTGGCTGTTAAGTTCATGTGCAGCTTAAACTTACACATGAACTTTATGGCCATCCTGTGTATAAATAAATAGAAAAACTTCTTGTCCGTATTTTGAGTGTGTGCCATATATTGCATTTCATTCAAAGGCATACCTCTGTAAGTTGACCACCCAAGGGACTTCAACACGCTAGTCAACACACAGGTGGTCAACATGAGGAGGTAGAGATAGGCCTCTTGTACTGGTAACACATGTGTGCATATCTGGTCTCTGTAAATTACGTCAGCTCGAGGTGGTCACCGTGGGGAGGTTGCTGACTATGGAGGTTCTACTGTATTTTTTTTCTACTGACATCTTCCAATGAAAATTGACAAACCTTTTCCCTTGTGGCAAATAAAATACTGCTATCCCTTGCATTCAATGAGATCTTCACTTCAGTGGGTTATAATACTCGCCCACATCATTAGACATAAATCTAATTTCCTTTTTGGACAACATTTATAGCAGAGACAGAGAACCTCCATTAACATGGCGAGGATGTTGGACATGGAGGAATTTGCCAGAAATAAGTCTTAAGTCTGTTCCCAGTGGAGTCAAAGGTCTCCTGCCCCTCTGCTGTAGCTCCTGTTCCCTCGTGTTACTAGCTAGTAGAAAGTACCTTTGTGGAATTAGAACTCTTTAAGTCAATGAATTTTCTTTTTTGCAAATGCTCTTCCTACAAGAAAATAGGTGTAAAGCAGTTAGCCCAGAGCCTGACGCAGAGTGAATGGTAACCGTGAAGCACCTTCTGGGGTAGAGGCACTTTGGGGTTTGCATTTCCATATTTAGCCTTCTGTGAGGGTAGCTGTGTCTCGCCAGGGACAGTGAAGAGACAAACTTCAGGGTAGTAAGCAAAATTACTGGACCATTCTGATAGTGGCAATAATTATGCTCGAAGGGATAGCTGATGCTTAAATGTTTTATTTGGAGTATTTTCAGACCTACAAAACAGTTGTACACACAGAATTCTCGTTAATCTCGCCTAGATTGCCCAAACTAAGAATTTTAAGAGCCACACAGTGCAATTATCCAAATCATGAAAGTCCCCTTGATGCAATACCATTTTCTAGTTCAGAGAATAGTAGGGTACTTTTTCTGTGAAAGGCCAGAGAATACTTTTGGCTAAGCTGTAAGGTCTTCCTAGTAGCCACTCATCTCTGTCATTGTAGAAGCTCTGGAGTGTTTAATTAATTAATTGAGACACTTTCTCTGTCACCAGGCTAAGGTGCTGTGCCATCAGCCTAGCTCACAGCAACCTCAAATTCCTGAGCTCAAGCAATCCTCCTGCCTCAGCCTTCCGAGTAGCTGGGACTATAGGTGCCCATCCCCACACCCAGCTAGTTTTTCTACTTGTAGTAAAGACAGGGTCTCCTTCTTGCTTAGGCTGGTCTGGAACTCCTAGGCTGAAGGGCACCTCCCTACATTGGCCTCCCAGAGCACTGGGATCACAGGGTGAGCCACTGTGCTTGCCTCTTTCTAGAAAATGTTGAGAAGAATGGCAGTGTTCAGAAACCTTAGTCATGAGAATAGATGACAAGCCTATCTTAGTCTGCTGACCCATGAGTCTACAAACCCTGTGCCTAGTGTGAGGGTTTCCTATGTGTGTCCTTCCTCTTCTCCACCGTCTGGTTTCAGATCACAGTGCTGCGTAGAGTGGTCGTGTCATCTTAGTCTCTAACTCGCAACAGTTTTTAGTCTGTTTTGCTGTTTAATGACTCCAGGATTTCTGAAACATTCTGGCTGCTATTGTGTAGGCTGCCTGCCACCTCGGGCTTTTCTGATAATTCCTCGGAGTCCATTTGCATTGTGCATTTTCACACAGACAGTCCACGTGACCTCTGTGCAGGGGGGAGGTGACCACACTGACCCGCCACTGGTGATACTAACATGAGTCTTTGGTTAATCCATCATCCTCTGGGTTTCTCTACTGTAAAGTTGTTTTTTCATTTATTATCAAAGTACCTATTTTTCTCCTTGTAATTACCAGGTGGAAAGATGCTTTATGAATATATCTTGTTTCTTTTCATACTTCTCATTAATTTTAGGGTCTACTGGTGACTTTTTTCTTGACTAGTTAATATTAGGTTTTTGCCAAATGGTGACTTTTTAATATTTTTTTTATTCATTGTTTTTGACATTTATCAGTTAGAATTCTACTGTAAGGACATACTTTTTGTTTATACTAGTATGAGTCTGTAGATTACTATTTCATAGTTTTGGTTACATTTCCATTACTGTCATTATTATTATTATTATTATTTTGTTTCTCCAAACAAAACAACAACAACAACAAAACCCAACAACTCATTTTATTTGGCTAGTGAGAGGCCTGCGGACAGGACAGCTGCTGTGTCCTTCTGGTGTCCCTGTTATGTGTCAAAGCACTTTTTCTGTTTCATGACACCACAACATAGTGCAGGCTCACCTGTGCTTTGCTTGCCCTGGCCCAGGAATCAGGGTATTTTCCAAGGATTCTTGGTTCCTTTTATTACAGAATAACATTTAGAGATCATGATCAGGGGTGTTAGGCATTTTATATGTACTGGAGATACCTTTGGCTCCAGGCCCACTCAGGGAACAGAGCTAGGAAATATATGTACATACACATGTACACACATACTGCATGTATTTCTGTCTCAGTATACAAATTAACACCCACAAGTTTCTACCACTACCTCTAATTTCAGCTCAACATAATAGGCATCTCCCCTTTCCCTCTCTCCTTCTCTTTTACGAAAGTCGGCTTCCATTATCCACGATATACTTATGTGTTCAGTCAATAAGTAAAAATCAAAAAAGGTAGTTGGGAAATTTCTAGCCCATATTTCCATGAAAGCAAACCTGCTCTTTGTGTGCAGTTTTCTCGTCTTAGCCTTAGGTCATAAAGTCGGTGTCCTACCTCCAAGGCCAAGTGAGTTGCCTCCACACCTCAGTGTGGTCATGCTGTCCGTTTAGGGCAGAGCTAGCGTCATTTGTTAGGGGCTGCAGGTCATCTTCTCGTCTTTATCATAGTTCCACAGTCAGAAGTCCTTCCTGTTTCATTTTGCACAAGGGAGCAGGTCCGTGGGTGACTTTCTCTGCACTCTTCCATGTCCAGCGGCGGGAGGTGATTGTGCCTGAAGGTTTGCAGGGCTTGTAATTGTGAGAGATGGGAAACAAACTCAGTGTCCACTCTGGGAGAGACGTCCTGCGTGTGTCCACACAGTGGGGCGCTGTGCAGCTGTAACAAAGAACAAAGATCCCTGGGAACTGACAGGGTGGTAATTCCAGGACATAATGTCGTTTGAAGAAAAAAGTATGTCAGAAATAGTTTTAAGGTCCCACTGGACGCTCCTGTGACACGTGCTTCCACACAAACTTTCCCTTTCACTTTGTAGTCAAAAATCTCTTACTGGAGTATTGTCCTTTTAGGCTTGTAGTTTTTATGCCTTCCCTTCTGCCTCAGCCCAACAAACAAAAATCTGAAGGATGGCACAGTTACCAGTTACTGACAGTCGGGGAGAATGAAGGGCTTCAGAATTTCATTGCTCAAAGAATAATTCCTGCAGACATCAGGCCCTGGAGAAAAGGGCGGGGTGTCTCTGAATGGGGGGTAGACTGTGACACTAGGTAAACCTCATGATTTTTTTCCCTCTCCTAGAGCCCAGCTAGATTTAGGTCTCTTGAATGCTCAGAGTGAACTTTACTGAGGAAAAATGAGGCTTTTATAAGTAAAAGCAGAAGCAGCTCTAACTTGAAAAACTTGAAAGGTCTCAACTGCAGTTCATATTAACAAGGCAAGGAAGGAAATGTCTGTGTCTTTTGGGGGAAAGAAACAGAAGAATAAATCCGATATAACAAATAAGAGTTAAATCTCCAGACGTAATAAACCACTGAAGCAAAATTTTAAGGTGTTTCAGTTCTCTGTTCCCTGCTTCCCAAAATGGAATGAATGTGTGCAGAGTGGGAAACAGAGAAATGAGGTGACCTCCGGTGGACACTGGAGGGGCTTGGCCAGAGGATGGGCATACTTGGAAGGAAATCTAATCCTGTTTAAATGAGTTGATTGCGTTTTCCCCCCAAACCAGATATCTTGGAGTGTCTGAGGACAGTGGTCTATATTCTTTCTTCATTCTTTTTACTTCATCTTTGCCCTTCCTTCAGGGGAAATGTTAATTGTCACAGACTTGACCTGGGAGAAAGGTCTGTAAGACCTGTGGAAACTGACTGCGACCACTGACCACTGACTAAAGAAATACAGAGTCAGAAACCACAGTAAAGGAAGAGACATGAGACATAGAGTAGAATTAAAAGTGGGAGCTCAGGGGTCCCTTGCCCATGTGTGGGCTTCTGGCAGTGGCCCAGAATGTTTGTTCTACTCTGATTTTATTGAAGTCTTATTTGCCCAGAGGGTAAGATGAAGAAGGAAACAGACACAGGCAGTTTCTTTGATTGAACATATCCGCTCCTATTGTTGTTGTTATTAACCTTAAGGGTGGCCTTCAGAAATCTGAAATCTGAGCCTTGTATTGGGAGTGCCTCCTACTTGAGATCACACACAGATTTCTAGAGAGGTGTTAAACTCCACTAGTTCTCTGTGGAGTAAAACACCACCAGTGTTACTCTCCTCTGAGGGATCGGTGGGAAGGAGGCATTTTCCTCCCATCACCACCACAGAGGATTTTCCTCTGCAATAAGGGATATAAGCTCTTCTGCCCACGTCTCAGGGCTTGAGCTCCTCCCTTGGTCTCTGCCCCAGGTAAATGCAAATCTCCACAATGCATATCTGCTTTGCCTGTTTAATGGGCAGAAAACTCCCTAGAAGATGGATCTTTTCTAGGACTTGCCATAATCTCTTCTATGGCCATTACTCTCCTCAGAGTGCTCACAGACCCAGCAGGGTGTTTGTAAGCTGTATCCCCAACAGGCTAGAATTTCAGAAAAGGCAGGAAGCTTGCTAGCAGTGGCTA
>CAUYTI010141767.1:0-11674 GCA_963575145.1 Galago senegalensis | reverse complement strand
TAGAGTGCCGTGGCATTACAGCTCACAGCAACCTCCAACTCCTGGGCTCAAGCGAGTCTCCTGCCTCCGCCTCCCAAGTAGCTGGGACCACAGGCGCCCGCCACAACGCCTGGCTATTTTTTGGTTGCAGCTGTCATTGTTGTTTGTCAGGTCCGGGCTGGGGATTCGAACCCGCCACCTTAGGTGTACTTGGCTGGCGCCTTAGCCAGTTGAGCTATAGGCGCCAAGCCAACACACTTCTCTATTGACGGCACTGTTGCTAGAGGTGGTCTGGATCTTTTATCTCATATGCACACACATCCATATCCTATGCCCTCGGTTCTCCAAATTGAGCAACAACAGGGAGCTCACAAATTCCAAGTTTAGCTTAGCAAACTCACACAAGGAAGTGAGGAAACGCTGTAGATAATGTTAGAACAGGGAAGGATCAGCCATGAAACGAGGCCTGCAAAGATTATGCTCTAGCGTTGGAGAAGACCACAAAAGGAAACATTAGATCAGGCGTCCTCAAACTATGGCCCGTGGGCCACATGTAGCCCACCTAGGACATTTATCCGGCCCACTGGGTGTTTTTGCCACTGCTGCCTGTCCTGCTTAGCAGCCGACTCGTTCCAGGGCCCACAGTCTGGCCCTCCAACAGTCTGAGGGACAGTGAACCGGCCCCCTGTTTAAAAAGTTTGAGGACCCCTGCATTAGATGAACTCAAAGTCCACTATGATGTCCATGGCAGTGAAGAATTCTGGAATTCCAGTCTCTTTGCCTGTAATCCTAACGCTCTGGGAGTCCAAGGCAGGTGGATTGTTTGGGCTCAGGAGTTGGAAATAAGTTTGAGCAAGAGCAAGACCCTGTCTCTACTAAAAGTAGGAAAACTAACCTGGTGTGGTGGCACAATGCCTACAGTCTCAGTTACTTGGGAGGCTGAGGCAACAGGATTGCTCAAGCCTAAGAGTTTGGGGTTGCTGCGAACTATGATGCCACAACACTCTTCCCAGAGCAAGATAGTGAGACTCCATTTCCAAAAAAAAAAAAAAAAAAGAATTCTGGGATTCCTTTGAGACTTAGTCCATAACCACATGTACCACTCTGCTCTGATGTGGGGCTTTTTGCTTACCAGATGGAAGCTCATCTTATCTATATCTTTGTACTAATGCCATTGAATTTGAGTTTACTGGGAGCATGTTTCCCCCTCCCCCTGGGAATTTCGGTAACCAAGAAGATGGAAGTTTTACAAGTTTAAAACAGCAACATGGGGCTCCACCCACTGCCAGATCCATGTTCTGGCTGGTGTGGATTCTGTCAAAAAGGTGCCTGCTGTTTCTTCCACTCCTCAGATTCATTTGTTTATTAGCATCTGGTATTTCCAGGGGACCTAAGGCCTGGTGAGAACAAAAGCACACAAGATGCCCTTCCAAACAAACATTCCCTGTGCTTTTGACCTTTGAGGGATCTGTTAGGAAATGGAAAGCCCAGCTCTGCTTCCTGAGAAAACTATCACAAAAGGAATGTTCAGTGGCGTATTATTTTTGGTAAGCGTTCAGATTTCTCTACGCTGATTTTTTTCCCCCTAACAGAACAGGAGTAAAACAATCCAAAGGCCATCCTAATAAAAATAGAGCCAGTGCCACCAAGTCTCCATGTCTGCTGAAGCAGTTAGATTACTATGGTACATTTGAGTAGGCCCTTTCTCTAGATAGGTACCAAACTGGATATGTTACAAATATCTGGTTTAAATCTAAAGAGGCTTTTTTATGAGTTAGAAAAGAAAAAACAGGCTCGGCGCCCGTGGCCAGTGCCTGCCACATACACCAAGGCTGGCAGGTTCAAACTCAGCCCGGGCCACTAAACAACAATGAGAACTACAACAAAAAATAGCCAGGTGTTGTGGCAGGTGCCTGTAGTCCCAGCTGCTTGGGAGGCTGAGATAAGAGACTCGCTTAAGCCCAAGAGTTTGAGGTTGCTGTGAGCTGTGGCGCCATGACACTCTACTAGGGCGACATACTGAGACTCTATCTCAAAAAAAAAAAAAGAAAGAAAAGAAAATACATGGTAGGAAATTATTGTTACTTTTGGATAATGTGGGTGACCTTGAAAGTTAACATCCAATCCCACCCATACTCCTAGTCCCTAATTGAAAGGAATAAAATACAAGTGAAATGAGCCTCAGTGCTACAACTAAAAAAAGCTTTCATCTGTATTTCAAAAATGTTGAGGACCTTCTACTGGACTGCAACAAGTAGTCTGCATTGAAGGGAAAGCCCTGGGACATCCTGGCCTCCCTTACCCCCCTGGGAAAGCATCGCCTTATCATAAGTGATTAAAGGTGACCCTGGATCCTACTAACATGCCCTGATTGGAAAGAGAAGGGGTCAAAGGTAAAAATAGACAAGTCAATCATCTCATTTGCAATCCCTTTTACCTTTAAAAACAGTTGTGTATGAGGCCCAAGGTTACAAGCGGCCACCCCATAAAGAAAGTCAACGCGGAGGAGTAGGAACGGGACTCCTTCCAGAGTTGGGGGGCACAACCGTGGCTAAACTACACCCGGGAACTGGGGCCTCCGGGCCAGTCTCTGCGGGCCAGTCAGACAAAGCTGGCCCTGGGGCATCACCAAGCTCCTGGAATCATAGTCTCTGCCCATTAGCTTCTACCCAGGGGCCGTTTCTTCTTTCCTTAGTCTAAGGATCAAAGAGGTCTTTAAATAAAGTTCAGAAAAGAGCATTATAGTAAAAACTGGTGATGAGATCCCAAGGGAATCATTACACCCAGTTTCAGGGTTATGTAGGAAATTTAAATAAATAAATCTTTCAATTTTCTTTTTTTTTTTTTTTGAGACGGAGCCTCAAGTTATCCCCCTGGGTAGAGTGCCATGGCATCATGCTCACAGCAACCTCCAACTCCTGGGCTAAAGCAAGTCTCCTGCCTCAGCCTCTCAAGTAGCTGGGACTACAGGCGCCCGCCACATCGCCTGGCCATTTTTTGGTTGCAGCCATCATTGTTGTTTGGCGGGTCCAGGCTGGAGATTTGAACCCACCACCTTAGGTGTATGTGGCTGGCGCCTTAGCCACTTGAGCCACAGGTGCCAAGCCAAATCTTTCAATTTTCAAAGGTAAAAAAAGGAAGAAAAAAAAGAAAAAGAACCCAAAGCACAACAACAACCAAAAACATCCAACATGGAAATCCTGAAAATATTCTGGATCAGGGTGACAACTGTGGCTCTGTGAGTAGGGCACCGGCCCCATATACCGAGGGTGGTAAGTCCGAACCCAGCCCTGGCCAAACTGAAACAAAAAAATAGCCAGGCATTGTGGCGGGCACCTATAGTCCCAGCTACTTGGGAGGCTGAGGCAAGAGAATCGCCTAAGCCCAAGAGCTGGAGGTTGCTGTGAGCTGTGACGTCACAGCACTCTACCAAGTGTGACAAAGTGAGACTCTGTCTCTTAAAAAAAAAAAAGGAAAATATTTTGGATCATAAAGGGAACAAAACATAGCACTCAAGAGGAAGGCCACACTGGAGAGGAAAAAAAATATTGCTTAATGAGCTGAATACTTAATTTCTCATGGGAATGAAATGCTTTTGTTTAGGAACATATCTTGGCTGGACATGGTGGCTTACACCTGTAATCCTAGAACTTGAGGAGGCCGAGGCAGGAGGATCGCTTATGCTGAGGAGTTCAAGACCAACCTGAGTAAGAGCAAGACCTCATCTCCACTAAAAATAGAAGAAAGGTAGGCAGGTATCATGGCATGCACAGGTAGTCCCAGCTACTTGGGAGACTGCGGCAGGAGGATCACTTGGGTCTAGGAGTTTAAGGTTGCAGTGAGCTGTGATGATACCACTGCACTCTAACCAGGTCCAGACAGTGAGACTCTGTTTCCAAAAAAAGAGAACATATCTTGTAGAGCATGACTAGCTTTGAAGATGAAGCCGTCTAGGCATGACCAAGATGGTTCAGGGATCAAAAAGATCCAGAGATAAGAAGTGTACCAGAATGGGACGAGTCATTATTGACCAGATAGGATGTTATGTGGGGAGAGTCTGGTGGACAGAGGGTTAGTCCAAGAACCTCATGGAGACAGCAGGCCTTGAGCAGAGAAGGCAATCAGCAGGAGGAGAAAGAGGCAAAAGAGCTTAAGATGAGCAGGAACAGGAAAATGCAGCAAGCACAAGGAACCCAGAGAAATCTTGAGTGTGGCCTTGGACTTCCTACAGCATGGACGGTGACCCAAGGTCATCTGAAGCTCCAGGGACAGGCTGATTCCAGCTGACATCAGAATTACAGTGAAGCAGGAAGTACATGTTAGATAATAACTCTCATTATGACCCTAAGAAAACAAAAACAGACTCTGAAATAACAGCTGGGAAATAGTTCTCCAATAGTAGACTAAGATGAAGAGACAATTAGATGAGAGGCAGAGGTCAATAAAGGCTTTTCAAAAGGGAATTGGGCGAGATAAGAAAATAATATAAACATATTGAAGCAGCACAATGGAATTTGAAAATACATGAGAAATGGTCAAGCCCCTGGGTTTCACAATAAGGAGGCCAGAAGTTCTCCTAGAACTCAGAAGAAAAAGTCAGAGTTCAAAATAACACGAGAAAGGATGATAAATATAGAAAATAGGGAAGGAAGATAAAAATTAAGGATTAAAGATGTTGCTGAGGACAAAATAAGAACAGACCTAATAATTGAGGATATAATCAAAGAAATACTTTAATTTAAAAGAAAGCTTATGTGGGCTAGGCACAGTGGCTCATGCCTGTAATCCTAGCACTCTGGAAGGCTGAGGCAGGTGGATTGTTTGAGGTCAGGAGTTCAAGACCAGGCTAAGCAAAAGTGAGATCCCCGTCTCTAAAAAAAATAGCTGGGCATTGTGGCAGGCACCTACAGTCCCAGCTACTTGGGAGGCTGAGGCAAGAGGATCAATTGCACGCAAGAGTTTGAGGTTGCTGTGAGCTGTGACAGCACAGCACTCTACCAAGGATGTCAAAGTGAGACTCTGTCTCAAAACAAAACAAAACAAAAGCTCTTTTCACAAGATGGCACAGAAAGCAAAGAAGGAACTCCTGCCCCTCCCAAAGCCGAAGCCAAGGCAAAGGCATTGAAGGCCAAGAAGGCAGCGCTAAAAGACATCCACAGCCACAAAAGAAAGAAGATCCATACATCACCCACCTTCCGGCGGCCAAAGACTCTGAGGCTCTGGAGGCAGCCCAAATATCCTCGGAAGAGCGCCCTCAGGAGAAACAAGTTTGACCACTATGCCATCATCAAGTTCCCCCGACCACTGAGTCTGCCATGAAGAAGATAGAAGACAACACACTTGTGTTCATTGTGGATGTCAAAGCCAACAAGCCCCAGATCAAACAGGCTGTGAAGCAGCTTTATGATACTGATGTGGCCAAGGTCAACACCCTGATCAGGCCTGATGTCGAGAAGGCAGCATATGCTCGACTGGCTCCTGATTATGATGCTTTGGATGTTGCCAACAAAATTGGGATCATCTAAACCAAATCCAACTGGCTAATTCTAAATATATCTTTTCACTGTAAAAAAACAAAACAAAACAGCGTATATGTTAGATGTAAAAGGTATTCCAGGCAAAACCAGTCAAAAGATATCAATATTTCCACAGTTCTTCTGTGTCTATGCTGACAGCTATTGCTGATTCTTTTTTTGTTTGTTTGGGTTTTTTTTTTTGGAGAGACAGAATCTCACTTTATCACCCTTGGTAGAGCGCCATGCCATTACAGCTCATAGCAATCTCCAACTCCTGGGCTTAGGTGATTATCTTGCCTTAGCCTCCTGAGTAGCTGAGACTATATGTACCCACCACAATGCCCTGCTAGTTTTGTTGTTGTTATTGTTTCAGTTTGGCCGGGGCCAGGTTTGAACCTGCCACCCTTGCTATATGGGGCCAGCACCCTACCCAATGCGCCACAGGGGCTGCCCAATTTTGCAATTTTTTTTTTTTTTTTTTGAGACGGTGCCTCAAGCTATCCCCCTGGGTAGAGTGCTATGACATCACAGCTCACAGCAACCTCCAACTCCTGGGCTCAAGTGAGTCTCCTGCCTCAGCCTCCCAAGTAGCTGGGACCACAGGTGCCCGACACAACACCCGGCCATTTTTTGGTTGCAGCCATCATTGTTGTTTGGTGGGCCCGGGCTGGGGATTCGAACCTGCCACCTTAGGTGTATGTGGCTGGTGCCTTAGCCACTTGAGCCACAGGCGCTGAGCCATTATTGCCAATTCTTAGACAAAAACTGACATATGAAGAATTAGCGGAGCATGGTGACTCCCACCTATAATCCTAGCACCCTGAGAGAGTTGGGTGGGGATCACTTGAGTTCAAGGGTTCAACGCCCACCTGAGTCAGAGTGAGACTCCATCTCTACTAAAAATAGAAAAACTAGCTGGACATCATGGTGGGTTCCTGTAGTCCCAGGTACTTGGGAGATGAGGCAGGAGGATCACTGGAACCCAGGTGTATGAGGTTCATATAAGCTAGGCTGACACCATGGCACTCTAGCCTGGGCAACAGAGTAAACCTCTGCCTCTGAAAAAAAAAGATTGCAATTGTACCTGGCAAGTACTCCCTTCTATAATTTTCTTGTGATAGTAGGGCTAGAATAGTGAAGAAAAGCACTTACATCCAGGTCATTTAAGAATGTTTAGACCTGGGTGGTGCCTGTGGTTCAGTGGGTAGGGTGCCAGCCCCATATAACAAGGGTGGCAGGTTCAAACCGAGCCCTGGCCAAACTGAAACAAAAAAATAGCCAGGCGCGGCTCGGCGCCTCTGGCTCAAGTGGTTGAAGCGCCAGCCACATACACCTAAGGTGGTGGGTTCGAATCCAGCCCAGGGCCTGCCAAACAACAATGATGGCTTCAACCCAGAAATGGCCAGGCGTTGTGGTGGGTGCCTGTGGTCCCAGCTGCTTGGGAGGCAGAGGCAGGAGACTCGCTTGAGCCCAGGAGTTGGAGGTTGCTGTGAGCTGTGATGTCATGGCACTCTACCCAGGGGGATAGCGTGAGGCTCTGTCTCAAAAAAAAAAAAAAAAGCCAGGGGTTGTGGTGTGCACCTGTAGTCCCAGCTACTCCAGAGGCTAAGGCAAGAGTATCGTCTAAGCCCAAGAGCTGGAGGTTGCTGTGAGCTGTGACACCTCAGCACTCTACGGAGGATGACAGAATGAGACTCTGTCTCTAAAAAAGAATATTTAGACCCTTCATTTTCCTCCCCTCTCCTACCAAACTTCTTTTTCTAAGCTAGGTATTTATCCTAACCCAGAACTGGATTTCATTAGCACAGACACAGCCTGGGAGTGGTTGGACATTGGGTGGTTTTTTGCAGAGGGGAGAATCTTCTATCCTGTCATTTGTTTTTATAAAAGTTGGAAGCTACACAATCCTACGGTCTGTCAGCAACAGCCCCAGTTGTGTCCAGAGGTTGCAGTCATGGGCATCCTGACCCAGCAAGGCCTGACAACTCTCTTAGCAAAAGATAACCCTAAACAAGTCTCACTAGAACTTCTTTGTCCAATGGGGTAGCCACTAGTCACATGAGGCTTTTTAAATTAAGTAAAATGTAATCAAATTTAAAATTCAACCCCCTTCTCACCAGCCCCGTTTCAAGGGCTCAGTAGTCACACAGGGCTGGTAGCTACTATATTGGATGGCTAAGATACAGAACATGGTCAGCACCATGCAAACCTATACTGGGGCAGCACTGGTCTAAAAATGCCCTCACGTGCCTCTTTTCATGGAAATTGAAACAAAGGAAGCTTGTTTTTCGGGTAGCCATCTTAGGCCATGTGCAGAGATTGTAAACATCCCTCTTCCTGTCAGGATGTGGGAAAATTCCTTTGTCTTAAACTTTCTATGTTCAGTTGACTTTGGATTCTTAGGGGGCTTTGTCTTTATCAGGATTTGCTTTAGGAAGGAAGATAAAGAACCTTTTTGTTTTTTTAAAATCTTGTATCTGACTCCATCGCAGAGGATTCTCTGCCAAGATTCTTTGCTGTTTCCATTTTTAATCCAGTCTGTTTGGAGATCCCAGGAGCTGATTTGGTGGATTTACTTTCTGGGACAAGAGTCAGGGCATTCTCAGTTCCTCGGCCTACTAGATGCTTCTTAAGAAAGTCAAGAAGCTTGTTTCTTGTTGTTTTTTTTTTTATTTTTTTTGAGACAGAGCCTCAAGCTATCCCCCTGGGTAGAGTGCCGTGGCATTACAGCGCACGGCAACCTCCAACTCCTGGGCTCAAGTGAGTCTCCTGCCTCAGCCTCCCAAGTAGCTGGGACCACAGGTGCCCACCACAACGCCCGGCTATTTTTTGGTTGCAGCCGTCATTATTGTTTGGCGGGCCTGGGCTGGATTCGAACCCGCCACCTTGGGTATATGTGACTGGCACCTTAGCCACTTGAGCCGTAGGCACTGAGCCTTGTTTCTTGTTTATTACATACTTTAAAAAAAATCTATCAGAAGGGCAAAGGTCATAAAATTTAATTGCCAGTACACTGAAAATAAGATGAAAAGAACTTGAGTTTTTTTTTTTGTCACCCTCAGTAGAGTGCTGTTCCATCATAGCTCACAGCAATGTCAAACTCACAGGCTTACCTGATTCTCGGCCTAAGCCTCCCATGTAGCTGGTACTACAGGTGCCCACCACAACACCTAGCTATTTTTATAGACCGGGTCTCACTCTGGCTGGTCTCGAACTCGTGAGCTCAGGCAATCTGCCCACCTCGGCCTCCCAGAGTGCTAGGATTACAAGCATGAGCCACTGTACCCAGCCTAGAACTTGAGCTCTTGGTGACCCAATTTTGCTGGTAAATTGACCAAATCTGGGACTGCCTGGCCTCTACAGTTCTTGTCATATGAGAGGATACCTTTCATTATTGTGTAAGCCACTTTGAGTGGGGCTGACAGTGATTGGCATCAGGAAGCTTCCGGAAGGAGATATCATGCTCTCACAAAGCAACACACAGCTCGGGGAGCTGGTCAAACCCAGACAAGAGCAGCAGAGATTAAACACACAACCCGCTGGTAGCTTGCCAGGGATTCTAGGGAAACCATGGTTGGCCTCTCTCCAGCTTCCAGAGGACAAGGGTCCAGGGGCCATGGGGTGTGTTTTGGCACTTAGGGACTGAAGCAGAAGGTGTGTTTTACACCAGGGGCTCAGCTTTTGACGTCATTCATTTAGTTACTCATTGTAAGTCTGCAGACAGCAGGTAAGATGCGAGAACAAACAGGCATGGAGTGAAATAGAGCGAGTCTTCTGCATCCCCTCCCTCCTGCTCCTACCAATCCCCTTCTCCGTGCTGTCCCCACCCTCTTCCCACCCATCTGGTCCCTGTTGGTAACTCTTTCCCAGGAAGTAGAATTATGCCCCATCTGAGAACTGCATACAGCTGGATCAGGCTGGACCTTGAGAACTGAGGAGTTAGTTGAACTATGGATCTGCACCCTTCAGCAGCAGCCTCTGCTGCGGGGTGAACTTTATTCCTGCTCTACACCCACGCTAACCCCCAAAGTGAGCTGGAATTAGATGCCCTGTTAGTTACTGAACTTACTGATTCGTTCAAAAGCCACTTATTCTAAAGGCACAGGAAAGGTTGCCATGCTGTGTTTAAACCTCTGTGATGTTTTTCATTTTGAGACAGAGTCTCACTCTGTTGTCCCAGGCTAGAGTGCCAGGGAGTCATAGTTCACAGCAACCTCAAACTCCTGGGCTCAAGCCATCCTCTTGCCTCAGCTTTCCGAGTACCTAGGAATACAGGTGTGTGCCACCATGCCTGGTTAGCTTTTCTATTTTTTAGTACAGACGGGGTCTCATGCTTGCTCAGGCTGGTCTCTCTTTCTTTCTTTTATTTATTTTTTTTTTTTGCAGTTTTTGGCTGGAGCTGGGCTTGAACCCACCACCTCCAGCATATGGGATCAGTGCCCTACTCCTTTGAGCCATAGGTGCCGCCTGCTCAGGCTGGTCTCAAGCTCCTGCACTCAAGCAGTTCACCTGACTTGGCCCCCCCGGAGTGCTAAGATTACAGGTGTGAACCACCACACCTGGCCTAAACCTCTATGATTTTACACATACCATTTATTTTTCTTGTTCACAGGGAAATCCCATACTCTTCAAGACCACCTTAAATATCATCTCCTCCGAGAAACTGACCATAGTTCCCACCTGCCCTTCTCAGCATTGCCCCTTCTTTTTTCTTTTCTTTTTTTTTAATTGTTTTTTGCAGCTTTTGGCCAGGGCTGGATTTGAACCCGCCACCTCTGCCCTATGGGGCCAGTGTTCCACTCCTTTGAGCCGCAGGTGCCGCCCAGCATTGCCCCTTCTTGACAAAATGGATTGCCTCTTTCTCAACACTTCAGATACATCCCTGCCCACTTGGTATTAAAGTCATTTGTTTGTCTATTTCTTCCTCTATGACTTACCTGTCTTTGAATCTTTATATGCAACAGATAGGAAGTCGTCATTAAATGTCTACTGAAATGAAATGAGAAGAAATGAGAGAATGAAATCCTTCTGGGGTCATGCTGTCCACTGCACCATGAGTGATCCTCCAGCCTCTCATTTTCCCTAGTGACTCAGTTTCCCTGGGGGGAACGGACTGGAGGTGGTAGAACAGATATGTTTCGTCCTGTCTAAGGAAGGCAAAGAAACAAGCCAAGGAATTATCTTTCCTGAGAATGAAAAGGTTTTTTTAATAGTTGCTAGTTGGATTTCATGGATAGGGGTCTCTAGGGCCCCATAATGTTGAATCAATTTGCAAACACTTCTACCTCCTGACAAACTCATTATGTGTGCTCTTTGGATTTAGAGACGGAGTCTCATTTTGTTGCCCTTGGTAGAGTGCTGTGGCGTCGCAGCTCACAGTAACCTCCAGCTCTTGGACTTAGGTGATTCTCTTGCCTCAGCCTCCTGAGTAGCTGGGACTACAGGCACCTGCCACAATGCCTGGCTATTTTTGTTGTTGTTGTTGCAGTTTGGCTGGGGCTGGGTTTGAACCTGCCACCCTTAGTATATGGGGCCGGTGCCCTACTCATTGAGCCACAGGCGCTGCCCTGTTCTTTGGATTTAATATGATTACGATGATGATTGAGAATACCATAATTCCAGCTTGGTGCCTGTGGCTCAAGTGGCTAAGGTGCCAGCCATGTACACCCAAGGTGGTGGGTTCGAAACCAGCCTGGGCCTACCAAACAATGATGGCTGCAACCAAAAAATAGCCGTGCGTTGTGGCCGGTGCCAGTGGTCCCAGCTACTCGGGAGGCTGAGGCAGGAGACTCGCGTGAGCCCAGGAATTGGAGGTTGCTGTCAGCTGTGATGCCATAGCACTCTACCCAGGGGGGCAGCTGGAGGCTCCTGTCTCCAAAAAAAAAAAGAGAGAGAGAGAGAGACTACTATAATTCCAAAAAGATTAAAGCAAGACCTCCCTCTAGAATATACCCTATTAAAAATGGGCAAAGCGGCTCGGCGCCTATAGCTCAACCGGCTAAGGCGCCAGCCATGTACACCTAAGGTGGCGGGTTCGAATCCCCAGCCCGGACCTGCCAAACAACAATGACGGCTGCAACCGAAAAATAGCCGGGCGTTGTGGCGGGCGCCTGTGGTCCCAGCTACTTGGGAGGCAGAGGCAAGAGACTCGCTTGAGCCCAGGAGTTGGAGGTTGCTGT
>CAUYTI010141766.1:0-16279 GCA_963575145.1 Galago senegalensis | reverse complement strand
GCATTCCGAAATACTTCCATCAAACTGGTGGTAATTTTAGTTCTATAAAGAAAAGCTGCACGTTTTCCGGTTATGGTCTTTGCCTTGTGATTTTTCATGCAAATTAGTCCCTAGGAAAACATGAACCATTGTCTTGAAAATCAGTCATTATTTAAAATACTGGTAACAGCTACAACTTACTGTGCGCTTACTGTGTTTCATGCTGCACAGACATTCCCAGTGCTGAACTTCACTGCAAGGCCTCTAGGAGGCGGTCTTTTTATCTTCATTTATCTTAAGAGAATGGGCTTCTGGAAATTGAGGACTTGTGCAAAGTAACATATCTGGGAAGAGCAGAGGACCCAAGCCTGCAGCCGTATGTGTGCAGCCCTCCCTGGTGTTTTTCCAATTAACTTCCCCTCCCCCACCCCACGTGGACAGTTTTAATATTTCTATGTTGGTGGCACTAAAATATTTGAGAAAAAAAAAATTAGTCCCAAGTTGCTTTTTCTCTCAAGGGGCTGCACTTGGAGTAGAGGGCAAATAGGCAAATGTCCCTCAAGTGAAGTAGATGTTTTCATCACTACATTAAGGGAAAGTGGCTGGAGCAAATCCGAGGTCACAAAGCTCTCCCACCAGAGAACTCCAGCACCAAGCGTCATTTGAAATGAAAAAACGTGAATGTCTTCTGTGGAGCCTGGATTTGATGTGCTATTAGGAAAAAGCTTCCAGTTACATTTATTTCTCTTGGTTTTATCCCAAGAAGATGTCAGTTTTCATTATGAAAACAGCAGGTGTAGAAACTATTATCTTCTATTCTCTATAGCGCAGCCAATCCGAGAACCCTCAGGAAAAATTCTTGCCCCAAGCCAACTGGAATTTCTGACTCCTGAATTTTTTGTGTGTGACCAGCTTAGGCTGAGGTAGTGTCCAGGAAGTATGCTCCTAGGTTAATTTTTTTAGCTGCCTGACATGATCTGCTTTGCTGCATCCTGGCTCAAGGGATTTCTCCAAGAAGCAGTTTCGCAAGGAACATTCCTAGTCCCCGTGGAGCCTCCGATGTTCTGGCCCCACCGTATCCTGTGCAACACAATCTGACTGACTTGTTTTTAAATCAGTTCTATACTTGAAACTTTTAAGGTTGATTTACTACCAAGCACAGGGAATCTCAGGCTGAGACTGGCACAGACCAGTTAAGTACTCCACTTCCTTTGCTTGCCAGGCTTTTATTGTTGCTTTCAGATACCTTCCAACTTTTCACCCCTGGTCCTTCACCTTTGGTGAGTTCTCTCTGGTTCTTTGGTCTTTGGGAAAGATGTAAGTACATAATCCTTGATCCCTCATTGAAATGCCCTTTCTCACAGCACCCCTAAATGTTTCCTGGAGGTTGCTTTAGATGCCATACTAACATGTTCGAGGTCCAAGCTCCTTTCTGCCTTGGGGCCTTTGCACATACTGGTGCCACTGTCTGGGACACAGTTCCTTACCCAGAAGCCTATTTTTACCTATTGATAACTTCAGTTTATGTTCTTAGGGAAGCTTCCTAGACTACCACACACCTTCCGCTAGCCAGGGTCAGCTATTAGTTGTGATTATTTTATAAGTTGTCTCTACCATGAGATTGGACATGTGGTTATTCTAGGAACTAGATAAAACTAACTTGTGCAGTGAACGAGCATACAAGGCCTAAACTTCTTCCCAGTCAGCTCCTCCTCTGCTTTAGACTTTTTTTCTAGACCAACATTTTCTCTAGAATGTATGTACCTTCTGACAACATTCACCTGTCCTTTCTGCTGGTTCCCATTCTGGGCACAGCCAGCCCTCTCAAAACCTGACTTACTCAGGCACGTCTCTATTCTGTTTTGCCTCACTATCTAATACCCCAGAGGAGTGAAAGATTAAAATTTCAGATTACCTAATATGTCTAAAACAGGTTGTTCTAGAAATAGCTGGTTTGCTTGTATTTATTATTGTGGATATTTCAAGAATACCAATAAATACAGCCACAGCTTACAACAGCCACTTACCCACTGCCCAGACCTTCAAGTGTCAATATTTACCACATTTGCCTCAGATAGGTTGTTGAAAGAAAATGTCACAGAGACAGTTGAAAGCCCCACCCACCCTCTTCTCTCCTCTCCCCTCAGGGTAACACTTTGTGGACAATTGCCAATTGCTAGAAAACTTATAAGTAGAATTAAATAGAAAATTTGGCATTTGGGCCAGTATTGTGGGTGGGAACTATTTTCTCTTGATCTTATGTTTCCCTCATTATTAGTAAGCTTAAAGGTTTTTCATGCTTATTGGCTACTTGGGCTGCTTCTGCAGATTACCTTTCTATTTCTTCTGCCACTTATCTATTTGGCATTTATCCTTCTTGGTTTATAAAATTTCTGTATATTTGAGTTATTGTTTGGCTAGCTGTATGTGTTGCAAATACCATCTTTTTTTTTTTTTCTGTAAAGGCAGAGTCTCACTCTATGGCCCTCGGTAGAGTGCTGGGGCATCACATTGCTCACAGAAACCTCCAACTCCTGGGCTTAGGTGATTCTCTGGCCTCAGCCTCCCAAGTAGCTGGGATTACAGGTGCCTGCCACAATGTCTGGCTAGTGAATCCCAACTTCTAATTCATAATCTGTCTTTTCACTTTATTTGTATCTATATGTTGTATAGACATTTTAAATTTCAATGTGATCTGATTAACATTTTCCTTTATAATTTATGCTTTTTATATTTTGATTAAGACATCCTTTCTTATGCTGAGATTATAAGGATACTTTCAATGTGTTTTAAATTTTTTGTTTTCACATTTTGATCTTTCATGTGTATGGAATTTATTTTTGTAATTTGGTAAAAATCCGATTTATTTTAACCAAGCTGCCTCATATAAAGGCATATTTATTCCTTTGCTATCTTTATACCTCTTGTTTTTTGTCTTATTACACTGCCTAGTTCCTCCAGTAAAGTATTAAATAAACATGTCCTCAGCATATACCAGATCCCTTTAAGTTGATTACACTAATAACCAATAATGTAGGTGTGTGGCAACTTTATAGCTGGGGTGACTGGAACTAAGGGCACTTATGTAGCCTTTCCAGAGTGACAGAGCTAAGAGGCAAGTAACAGAGCCTGAATTTAAACCCATGTCTGAGTGACTTCAAAGTCTTAGCTGCCTGTACTGCCTCTTGGTTACAGATGACTTGGGGGAAAGGTATTCCTTCCCACCTTGCCTACTCATGTCCTGACCTTTTATTTCCAATAAGGAAAGAAAATCTTATTGACATCAAAGAAGCACTTGCATTGTGTCTAAACAGAACTAAAGACTGTTTAGTTAAGACCTGCTAAGAGCAGATTAAAGGATCTTATAAGTGAAATAGTTCATATTCTAGATGTTATAAGCATCCACTCAGGTAAAACAGTCATATCTTGGTGGAACTCAGAAAAAGGGAGTAGATCTTCATTGTTATGTAACATTCAGAGCAATATTAGCAAGTAACTGAAATATCTTCTCTTCCCCAACACACCCTTTCTCCCCTGGCACCCCCCTTTCTTCCCAGCCTTTCTTCATTTAAAAAAAAAAAAAACCCGAGGCCACTTACAAAGATTTGCCCAAAACAAGGTAAAATAAACAGATGAGAAAATCAGGGCAAAGTGAAAATAAATACAGTGAAATGTAAAATAATTCTTACCTTCGTGTCATGTGCTAGAGTTTGGCCACAACATAACCTTAAGCTTCCTAGCAACTGAAGCAAAGAAAACCTGTCCAGTTACACAATGCACAGTGGGCATGAGATGAAAATAGAATAGTTGCCAAGGGGATACTCAGTGTTTCCTGATTCTAAGACTGGAGAGATGCTTCTGCCTTGACCCTCTGCAGCGGCCCTCCATGATGAAGTAGACAGTGTCCACCAGCATCTTCTCATTGGTGGGAAGCACACCTTGCCTGACCACACCCCCCTGTGCCACCCTACACTCCCCAAGTAGCCACCATATATTTTTTTATTCATCATACACCAGAGCCCAGCACAATTCCTGAAACATACTGGGCCCTTGTAACATCTTTTTTGAATTAATGAATGTTATTCGCAACACCCACCAATAAAAACCAATATCTGGATACAAAAAAATCAGTTATTCTTCTACATACCAGCAAAGAACAATCTAGAAGTGAGATTTCTAAAAGTTCTGTTTCTAATATCAACCAGAAACAAAATACTTGGGAGTAAATTTATCAAAAGAGATGCAAGACTTATATACTGAAAGTATAGAACATTGTGGAAAAGTCAATGGCAAAACCTTTGAGAAAATTTATAAAAAGCAATTCTATGTGAAGTAAAAATCCTAGATTCTTAGGTACATGGCTTTCTGATCATCCGACTTGATCAAAACCTATAATTTAAAATTTTAAAAGGAATCTTTGGGCTGAACATACTTTTGGCAATGCTCTATGATTATTCCTTTTTGCAACCAAGCTCCTGAAAAGGATTGGTAGAGAATGAGAGTTTATGTCCTTGGTCAAGAATCTGAAGTATGTTTGTTACATGTTGCCAATAAAGAGTGCCTGCTGCTAGGAGTTAAGGTGGGCTCATAATATATGGGAAGCATGCTTTGTGATTTGGAAAGGCCTATATTGGTAAAACATCAGGATATATGTGAAAGATTGGAAACTGCCTCAACTGTTTAGCAGTATATAATTCATGTTAAAGACCCTTAATATTCCAACCATTAATCTGTATTCTAATATTTTAAAAACTGTTTCTGTGGTTTTCATCAGCTCGTTTTTATTGAGCCCATACTATATGCCTGCCACTTTTCTGAATAACTCTATAAAGAAGGTACTGTTATCTTCTTTTATAGAAGAGGAAACTGATAGCTGGAAAGGTTAAGCCACTTGCCCAGAGTCACACATGACCATGTAACAGAGCCAGAAACTGCACCCTGGTCTGGGTACCCACCTGCCCTGCTGTGCTACCCCTTGGTAGCAAAGAGCAGTTTCCTGTGATTGGCTTGAAGTATTTTATCCTTTAGGTACGGTATGTGGATGGACTCTGGGGACCTTGTTTTGATCCTGTACTCAGGACACAGCAATTAGAGAATTGTCCCAATTTCAAGATCATCTTTCCAGGGAATCTCCCAGAACGTCAGGCTAACCAAGTATAATCTGTATGACATTATACATTGCCAAAGTGTTGGCCTCAGAAAATTTATTATGTCAACAGGGGATGGACACAAGCACGATAGCCAGACAGACTTTGTTCCTGCCTAGCAAAGACAAATTCTGTAAAGGTAACTCAGAGTTTGTCGTTAAGAAAATTTGGACTCTGGAGTCAGTGGACATGATTCAAGTCCTAGTTTAATAAGAGAACCTTCTGCATAGTATTACTGTAAGGATTAAAGGGGGCTATCACCTGGGGCACTTAGCATACCATGGGGCGCTTGGGAAGCTTTTAAGAATGGTAGCTGTTATATTTGTATCTCTCTGTGAGTTGGCAGCTTCCTGTCAGGTTGGTCTCTAACTCCCAGCCACAAGCAATCCTCCTACTTCAATCTCCCAAGTAGTGGGGACTATAGGTGTTGCTGTCATGCGAGCTTAGCCTCCTCTAATTCTGTTTATCATCTTCAACTTTTTGTTGTAACAATATGTGATATGTGTATTTAATTCAATACATTCTCCTTCCTTTCTATGAGAATGGCTTTGTATAATGTGTTTAATCTGCCTCTTGTAAAAGTCAATTCAGCCTTCAAAACTTAGCCATACATATTATAGCCCTTCCTATCTCTATCTATATTTTAGATGTCTGTGGCCCCAAATAAAAGTTTTTTTACTTGCTTTAAAAGAAAAAATGGTAAGTGTTCAAACACACCATCTTTTAACAACGGCCTTGGAGGATAAGGAGTACAATGTGACAACCAGCAGTAGCCACCAGCAGTTTACACTGAGACTGGCTCTGTGCTGCCGAGCCTCCTAAGGCCACCTGGAAGCTCTCCAGTCCGGACTTTGAAAATTTTCAACGTTTTTCAAATTTATTTTTAACCGAACTTAAAGAAAAGGGATTCCCACAGTGTGACGGAGGCTGCTGCAGCTTGGCCATTTCCCATGGGGAGGAGGCTGAGGAAGCTTCTTTTTGTTGTGGAATAAGAGGGGAGAGGGCACGAGTTTGAGATGGAGGGAGGACTGGACTGGACATTGGGTCTGGTCTTTGGCCAACTGTCCCTCTAGCCCTCCAGACCACTCTTTCTACTTCTGAAAATCCAGAGGGCTAGACTAAAAGTACTTTCCTTCTATGAAACCGTATATGCCTGCCTGGAGCTACAGTTTAATGTAAGCCTTCAGCTTTTATGGAGGCGTTGTTCAAGCCTGGGGCGGTGGGAAAGATGTCTCTGTGTTTTTGCAAGTTAAGGATAAGGCTTTGTCTTTTATGTTACTAGGTGCCCTGGTATCTCAGCTTTAAATTCTTCTTAAAACATGGAGCCTGGGAAAAGTTTCTCCTGCCAGCTGCCCTTCCACTCTTTCTCACTGGATGTCAGTGATACACCTCAGGACAGTTCTCTTATCCCCTTTACCGAGAACCTCAGAGCTAAATGCAATGATCGGCAATTGTGGCTTCCCTCGAGCAACCTTAGAACTGAATGTTTAATTTTATGCACTTTAATATAGAAGCTACATCAAATCCTCTTGTGGCATTAAACAGGAGAGAAGTCATCCATGCAGAATGACTAAGCAGACGCAGACATGCGTGAATACTCCCATGGTCAGCTGCATCTCTTCCCCATATTAGTGGCTCCTTCTCCACTCCAGCGAGTCTGAAATTATAGCACAACAACATTAACAACTTAAGATGTATTAAGGACCTACTCTCCAGGCACTGTTCTAAATGTTTTATGTGTATTTTATCACTCAACAATATTGTATTTGGGGGTACTATGACTATATTTAAAAATAAGGACGGTGAGGCAGGTTAAATAAACTGGCAAGGTCTTGCAACTAGGGAGATGCCATCTTCTCCCTTCACTAGTGGTGGACGAGCAGAATGGGGGGAGGCTTTAGACTCCCAAATTCCTTTGGCCATGGGGATTCTAGTGGTAGAGAGGCCTTCTCCATCTTGTATGGGCATGTTTATGTGGCTAATTAGCGAGCCAAGCACAAGCAAACAACAACTAGGGAAAAGACAAGGAGAGGGAGGGAGAAGTGGTGGCCACAGACGACTGGGGAAACCTCTCTGGCTTCTGACTGTCCTGAGATCTCTGAATTCCAGTTGCTTCTACTGATTTACGGAATCTGAAGTCTCAGAAGCATCAGTCCAGCCCATGTTTTTGAGTGTGTATGGGGTAGGGCGATGGTTGGGGGAGTCTTGCTGGGGCATCCCAAGTTCCTGCACACTTAGGTCTGTTGTGCGGCCATACTGGCTACAGGGCACTCTGCATGTCCAGCAGCGTGCCCTGCCCACAAGATAAAGTTGTAGGGACATCCCTCATTGCCTGACTTCTAGAGCTGGCACTAAAGGAGAAACAGGTCAGCCCATTTGGCCACAAATCCTAAACAGTTCCCATGTGGTAGAGTCTTCAGGACCTTCTTACTCCTCCTCATGCTGACTACAAGAATGGGCATGAGTAGGGATGGGAAATTGTGGTAGCCAGTTGTGTCTGGGCTGATCACCCAGGGCCTAGGCTGGCCTGGCAGACACACTGGGTAAGCTCAGTCTTAATCTGGCCCTTGGACTCAGGTGGGAATCTGCCCACAGTATCTAAGTATAACCAAATGCAGGCATCTCAGTATATGTGGGTATCTAAGTATGAGAAAGATAGTTTTCAAAATAAATAATGTAGCTTTTATACATTCAAAAGTAACTCTCAGTCAACAAATAGTCATTGAGCCTCCCCCCTGTGCCTAGCTCTGTGCCAGATGCTGGGGGCACAGCATGAGGAAGGTCATCAGGGCCCTGTTGGTAGGGAGCTCACAGCGAGTGGGCAGACATAGCACTGCAGGCTGTGGCTTCTGCTGGGCGCAAGTGCTGTGCTGCGGAAGCCTTGTCTTTTAGAATCGCTTTGGGTGGCTGAGCCTTTAATCTTGAGATGGTATCATTGCTCAAAACATTTTTCAAACTGCCCTGTAGGAATTGCCTTTGGAGCTTGTCTGGGCCACACAGGAATATTCATCTTACTGTTTTATTTTATAGCCACACCTAGCTTGTGACCAAAAATGGTATTGCCCAGCTTGATGGCCCTCTTTATTCTCAGACTTGGCTCTGATTGACTTGTCTGTGAGCCAAAATTACATCCACCCTCTAAAGATGGATATTTACCACGACTGAGCATATTAGCAATAATTTCTCACTTAACCAAACTCCTGTTGTCCTTTGTATGTCTGTTTTAACACTTTGCCCATTCCCCCTGTGGTAGAATTACCTCCTTCTGTCTGTTTTCCCTGCTAGGTTGGGGAGCTTTTGGGGAGCTGGACCACATGACTGCCCCCGCTGCAGTGCCCAGCATAGAGCAGATGGTCAAAAATGTGCACTAACTGGCTGAAAACGCAGGTCCTGAGCAATCTAAAGAGGTGTCTTGGGGGTTGTGGAAGGGGCTCTGGAATCTGTCAGGCTAAGCTCCAATCCCTCTTTGTCCTCTTGTCCCCAGGCATGGCCCGATGCAAATCCTTCATTCCCGCTGATCCTCCATTTCCTCAAATGTGGAATAGGGATAATAATACTTGTGCCAAGCTGTGGGGGGTTGGGAGGATTTTATCAGGAGAAATGAGAATGTAGTGCCCAGTGGGAGTGGTTTTTTTTTTTTTTGCTGTTTTTGGCTGGGGCTGGGTTTGAACCTGCCACCTCCAGGGCCCTACTCCTTTGAGCCACAGGTACTGCCTGGGAGTGATTATTTTTATTGTCATGTTAAAATGAATTCTCATTTGGATGTATAAATTCTGATTTAAAAAAATAATTCGCCCAGCAGTTTGCATAATTTAAACATTTGTGATGGAGAATTCATGCTGGAAGGAGCCCTAGAGTCTGGCTGAGCCCAACCTCCTAATTTTATTGTGATCTAGAAAGGGAAGTAGATTGACTGAGGTCACATGCCTGTTTCATGACAGAACTGGGCCAGGCCAGAGCTCCTTTTACATGGCATTTGATTCATGCCCCTACATTTGGAGGTCCCATCTTTCTGGTAAGGGCCTTGCCTTGGGGCCAGGAGCTCTAAATCCTAGCACGCCTGGGCAACAGTACCCCAGGGTTTGGAGTATGCCTTTGGGAAGTTACAAGCACATGCTTCCCACACCTTTGTGTGGTAGCACTGGGCCCCCCTGCAGAGTGCAGAGCACACTGTGGTTGTGTGCGCACAATGCTGACGTGAGGCTAAGGCGCCAGGCTCTCCTGGCCTGCCCCGATGTTTCCCAGCTTACCTCTTCCCAACCTCTGAGCTTTGCCTTCTCCTCAGGAACAATCGCAACACGACGGGGTGAGGTAGATGCTGAGAGTTAAATGAGGTAATGCATGAAAGTGCGTACCTCATATTCATATTTATTGTGCTCTTGGCATGGTAAATAATTTTTTAAGTTTAATATTATGTTCAGCAACACATCCCAAACCAAATAATCTACCTTTGGCATCCCCACCAATCAGTCCCAAGCTAACCTCCAATCTGCCAGGAAGCCTTCCCTGGTCTCTGTCCCCAGCAGGTACCATTGACAGACTCTTTCCCTGCCTTCATCCTGTGTCATCCAGCAGCAACTTTCAGATCTTATGTCCCACCCCAGTCAGGGACCATAGATCCTGACAGCAGGTGCTCATCAGGAATGGGGCTAAGAATCCCTGCAATTTCTTGTTCATTGACAATTAGAGAAGAAAAGGGGACCACTGGCTTAAAGGAACACTGCCTTTCTTGGGAATTGTCTTTACTTTGAAGGCTTTAGACCTTTTGGAGTCTCTGGGGTCCTGCAGCTTGGCAGGAGCCCACATCCCTGAAGGGCTGCCTTGTTTTATTACCCCCTTGATACTAGGTTCTTTTGCATGTGAATTACTCTTTGGGTTCTGTTTGGTACCTTTTCTCCCCCACTTGACTAAAGCAATGGGTATTTGGGAAGTTCTGAGTTTCTATTTGGAAAACATGGTTCTCTTGATGAGTCAATAATCCAAATAAGCCTAGATATACACAAGCCAGATTAATAAAACCCAAGGGCAGTTTTTCTTTTCTTTTCATGTAGAAAAGTTGTATTTCATAGTGGTGCTTGCAGTGCCCCGACTCTGGATCTCAGCCCTCCCTTGACTCTGGATATTACATCATTTCATTTCAGCTAATGTAAACTCTCAGCACCCTGCACGTTGCAGGATTTTTCACTATGATTTGAGACTGGGCTTCGTTGGGTGGGTTGTTGGGGTGATTGATGGTTTCAGAAGGAAGTGCAGCAGGAAGAGGCTTTGCAGGAATGGAAGAGGTGAGGCAGCTCCATGTGAGATTCTGCAAAAGGATTAAGATTTGGCACCAGGCTTGGTTTCTGTGCAGCCTCTTAGGCAGAGAGCCCCAGGAGAGGGAAGCAGGCTGTCAGCTGTGTCTTTGCACGCTCTCAGCCTGCCTTGAAGGTTGGTTGGCTCTTCCCTCTCCCTGAGGTACCCAATTTTACCTTGTTAAAGGATGGATGTGGATGCTGGAGGCTTACGGAAGACCAGGTAAGGGTTCTTGTCTAAGAAATCCCCGTTTTCTTAATGCATGGGACCCTGAGGGACTGTGCTTTTACTAGAACCAGTATGCAGTGTTAGCCAAAATACAATTCCTCTGAGACATTTACAAAGATCAGAGAAGTTTCTTTTCTTGTTAAGAAAGTTTCTAAAATGTTTAACTATAGAGATGCAGAGTTTTCTCCCTCTGAAATGACAGCTTTGAGATTATGTTTTTGCATTTTAATCTACAAGATCTTGAAAAGTATCTCGAGGGTTTATTAAATGTTTGTTTTTGTTCCTTCTGAGATGGCCTGTAGTATATTATACATCAGCATTTAGTGTAATAAAAACTTCTAATTCATTGTATTCTTCTGGATACTAGGTTTTGACTAAGTCGCTCTTTTTGTAGATTTGTTTTTTTCTTTACCTTTTGGCTTCTGTGAATATGATACTGGTAAGAAATATCTTGAAAGTATAATTAATTTTTAAGAGAAAGGCTATACTCAGAAGTATATTTGATAGCATCCCGGATTGAAATAAGCTATAGGTTTTTTGGTGTTTCAAATACACTTTAATTTTTAAAATTTCGATGTAAATGGCCATGGTTTATGGGAAAGGTGATACAGTTTATCTGAGTGATTATTTACTCACAAGCATTAAAAGCATATTAGACTTTTGGTAAGATTAGCTCAAGAAATGATCACTGAAAGAGTTTCTGCCCACCACCAACTCAAATGCAAATTGTTTCTTTTCTGGAAAAAAATAAATCTGGAGTTAAAAATAACCCAGAATAAAACTTGAAAACTGTTTTGTTTCTCTGTATTTGGCTAACTTCATCGCAAAGTCCTGTGTTTAAGGAATTTAAGCTATGAAGACTACTCTTGAAATGGCTTACACAATCCTATCTGTGAATTTTCATAACCCTCTTTGAGAGTCTGTGATGTTTTATGAGTATTAGGATTAAAATTTTCAATTAAGTGTTTATTCCTTCTACAACCCTAAAAGGTGGATAACAACCATCTTTGAGAAAACAACATAAGAAAGTGTGTTATTTCCCTGACAAACTCATTTTTCCTGCATCCAAAGTAGTATGGGAAGGGGGGGGTTGGCACATCTTATTTGATGAGAGCGTGGGGTGTTTCGGCAGCGGTGAATAGCTGTGACTGTTGGGACAGACAGGTAGATGCAAGGATTCCTGAGCACTTCCATTTATTGAAAGTAAAATGTTTTCATTACATGTAGGAGACTCTGACTATCGCTTTGTCGGGGGAGAGGTCTGTGCATCCAGTTCTTACAGATTTTCTTCAATGAACCCTTTGGTTCATGTAGTTTTTTGTTTTTCTTTAGGGAAATAGACTGGCAGTAGAGTCTTTCACCATTTTAACCATTACATTTATAATAATGAGGTTTTGTTTATTTATTTTTTTTAGTGTGAGAGTAATAATAAGCCAGGCTTGAGGCTCAGTTTGAAAGAGTATGGAAAGAATGATTTCTTTAGGAACAGCAAATCATTCCAAGGGTTAAAACATGCAAACCCTTAATTGTTCTGTGTCCATTCTCTACTGTTGAAGAATCTAGACAAACTATTGTTTAAAATGGTTTTCATAGTTGAACTTTAAAAACAGCCATGCTGTATAGTGTGGTAATAGGAACCCATGACATTGGCTTAACTTTACTCACTGGCACACAGTATTGATATCATCTTAAGAGATATGGTCAGTCCAATATTTTTAGAAGACCAAAACAAAATATAATGATAATGACCTTATCCTCATTCTACCTTCTTCCCCCTTACCTGTCATTTTGGAGAGGGAAAACTGCATAAACATTTGTGGACAAATTGCCCGGAATTGTTCTTCTTGCCACAAGTTATTCTTTCCTTCTTAATGGGTTATTGATAAAGGCTTTGTTTGTTGTTTTTATTTCTACTGGAATAGCAAGAGGTACACAAAATTGAAAAAAATTCAAACAGTACAAAGAGGTGAACTATGAGGTCTCCATGGATTCTAGACACCCAGTTCTTCCCTTGGCAGTAAACGGTGCTTTAATACTGTGCTTTTCAAACTGCAGTGTGCACAAACAGCAATACTTGGTATAAACGTAGCTTCCTAGGCTTCTGCTTCAGGGAGGGAGAAGGGAAAAGAGATAGCTGTAGTCCGTGGCACCCAGAGACAGGTGGACCCACCAGTCCTAGTGAGAGCAGGAGACAGGAACAAGGAAAAAGAAGACTTTTGAGTTTCTCAGAAATTGAAGACTCTTGGACAGCTGGCAAAAGAAGAGTAAGATGCCAGGGTCATGAAACAGATTATTAGAATAGTAGAGAAATCCAATGAGCCTCAGTATAAAAAGGCCATCAGGAAAGGCCCAATGCAGGGCAGTAGGGAAATAGTCAATAGTTAGTTGAAAACATTGCAATAGAAAGGGGTTTGGGGCCACCTGACAAGGATAATGAGATTGAGCTGAAATAGGACTGGCCAAGCTAAAACAAATCAGGCCAATTAGTAATAATGAGGGTGTTTATTCATTTGTAGATTGGCAAAATACCTCCCTAGGATGAAGTAGAACAAATCATCATTTCCTCTGTTAATGATTTTATAAAAGAAAAGGAAAAGAAACACTGTAGAAAGTGCAGGGAAGTATTTGTATTTAAGTTGCTGTAATTATTGACCCTAAGAAGTGTAAGATTAATAGTCTGATACAAGAACAGCAAACCAAGATAATGTATACGTGATGAGAATTGAGGAAAACATGAACAGTGATTATGAAAAATGTCAATAGATCAAGGATCTTGCCAACTAATTTTTACAAAGGTTAACTACCAAACACCTTTTCAGAAACAAAGTTGTGACAAGATAGAAAAAAATCATTTCTAGAGGTATGGCTGAGAACGAGGTTCTTTTCCGTACCCTGCTTTCTTTGTCTGATAAGATGAGAAAAACCAACTGATGTCAAACACTTTCTGTGTGCAGGCATTGTTCAAAACCCTACACATGCCTTAATTCCTTTTACCCTATGGCTCTGGAGGTTGGGATAATAATTGTTAATTCCAGATACAGGTCAAAGAGGAAAGCTTCAGAGGAAGATACTTCCTAAGAAAGAGACATCTTTGAGAAAATAGAAAGTTTAGTTAGAAAAACAGAAAAACCCACCTAGAAAGCCCAATAAAATGACCTACACATAATTTAAGAGGCTTTTGGTAAGAAATTTATATGAAGGCAAAAATAAGAGAGCCTTTTAAAGTAATTGAAGTGAAGGAGCCAGCCAAGGACCAAATAGAACTTTTGTAAATGATCAGAATATGCCTTGGGGTACATGAATAGAAGCCAGCAGGTATAATGAAATATTTGCCTTAGTCTTTTCAGAAAAATATATTAAAATCATTTTTAGAAGTAGAGGTACTAGATCTAATAGTAAATGCACAGAATGTTCTAGATCTAGTTGACACACTAGTTATGGATAAATCACAGGGACAGGTTGGCCTTCATCCAAGAATTCTTAAAGGAATTCAAGGGTGAAATTGTGGGGCTGGTGGTGAAAGCAACAAATTTTTACTTTCAAAAGTCTAGCAAACCCCCCAAAGCTTGGTTGCCTGGTAAAATTGTTTTGGCTCCATCTCTCAATATTACGTTATTTGAACATAAATCATAATATATAAGTAATGTAATGTAATATAAAATAGGTTTTTGATAGCACTGATTTTGAATCCCCAAACCCTGTTGTGTCACTGACTTGAGGGACTTTGTGAACATTTCATTCTTGAAATTGTTGAGAATTACCAGCTCTTTACAATCATGTAAAACAAGATTATAATTCATGTGAACTCAGTAGCAAAAACACAAATAAATAAATGGGCAGTGACGTGGTGTCTCAGGAAAGTATTCATCTTACAGTGCTGCTTCACTAGAATGGCAAAGAATCCCTGCAGCCTCAGAAACAGAAGCTCGCTGTCCATTAATTAAATAAATGCCATGTGGAAGATTTGAAAACTAATCAGCTTTTGAGCTCCTACTGCACAGTCCTGCTGCCCCATTTGCTGGATGGTCTGGCCCTGCTCCCAGTTGTCTCAGGCTTTCTCTCCCCTTTCATGACCAGCCCTGCAGCCCAGGTGCTCTCATCTCTGCTTTGCTGCAGGTAGCCCCAGTTCCCCATCACCCATGATGATACTGCACGTAACGGGAGCAGAGTGGTGATGGGGGGCTGGCTCAATCAGAGGAAGGTGTGAATTTGTGCTGGGAAAGATAGAGCCCAGTACAGGGAGCTGGTCAGGGTCAACAGCTAGCAGGAGTAAACCAGAGATGTGGAGTGGGGGTGAATTCGATCATTTAGCAGTTATTTTCTGAACTCCTAGAATGTGCCAGGCACTGTACTGGGAATACTAATATGAACAAGACGTCCACTATGAGAGAGAGAAATAAGAAAACAATGACAGTCAAGCAGAATTTCTCAGCCTCAACACTAGTGATGTTTTGGACCAGGTACTTGTTTGCAGTGGGAGTTATCTTGGCATTGCAGGGTTTTTAACAGCACATCTGGCTTCTACCCATAGATGCCAATACATTCCACCATGTATGCCAAAAGTGACAACCTAAAGTACCTCCAGACATTGCCAGGTATCCCCTGGAGGCAAAATCGCCCCCAGTTGGGAACCACTGCAGTAGAGTATGATAGGTGCCCAAACCAAGAAAGATGAGAGTCTCTAGCAGTGCCTCTGAGGCAGACCAGTGGGAGAGAGGAGGCTTCTAGAGAAGTCATTGCTCAGAAGACAGCCACAGGGAGGAGCCTGCGGGTGAGAGCAGGGGAGGACAGTTGAGGAAATGTTCCAGGCTGACCAGGCGCTGGCATCAGTGCACGGCTTCCCAGAGGAGGGCTTTGAAGGTGATCATAGTGATGTTCAGCAATGAGGTATGCAACACTTTTTCCAGAGGAGTTCACGGACTTAACTGTCACACTTCATATTTAGAGGAACTACCCAGGCCAGTGGGCCTTGCTGTGGCCCAGCTCCCAAGCCACTAGGATAAGCTTGTCAGGTGCTTTTTAATGCTACAAGGGAGATTTGAACTTGAGTGACCTCCAGGTCTAAAAGGTAGAGCAGGAGTGTCCAGCCTGCTGCCCACCGGCTACAGGCTGATTTTGTGAGGAATTTTTTTTTGTTTATCTGCTGTACATGAGAAGTGTACATGGACTTTTTTCAGTTTTAGTTAGTCTATATACTTGATTTGTGGCCCAATGCAACTCATTCTTCTAATATGCAGAAGAAAAAAGGTTGGACAGCCCTGCCCTCCAATATCTTTTATCTAGATTTTCACATATATTTGATTAGATTTCCCTGCAAAGGTGCTTAAAGATTTAGTCAAGGCTCATGGTATACTGTGTTAAAGTATTAGGACCTGATCTAAGGAGAGCATTGAGGGGAAAGTGAAACAAAAAATGTTTTTTGTGTGTGTGTGTGTGTGTGTGTGTTTTTTTTGAGACAGAGCCTCAAGCTGTCCCCCCTGGGTAGAGTGCTGTGGCATTACAGCTCACAGCAACCTCCAACTCCTGGGCTCAAGCGAGTTTCTTGCCTCCGCCTCCCAAGTAGCTGGGACCACAGGCACCCGCCACAACGCCCGGCTATTTTTTGGTTGCAGCCGTCATTGTTGTTTGGGAGG